>JANAVB010012195.1:3720618-3810618 GCA_029216955.1 Iris pallida
CACATTATCGTACAGCATCGTATACTATTTGAGCCAACTGTTCCCAACTCCCAACTCCCATCATTTTTATATATGGAATGAATAATACGCTTCCGTGGCTCTCGATCTACTGATCTTTCGCCACCCAGACTAAATTTTATGTCTCTCTCCAGTAACCACAAGGATCAAGTCTTAAGTTAGATGAACAATAAACAAAAATAAAAGATAGCTTATATTGATTAAATACTACCAATAGTTAGTTAAGTGAGGAGGATCGTTGCTTAGAGAATTGTTCATGAAATTATGATTAATAATGTCTTAGCTTATAGTCCTAATGAATTTAATGTATAAGTTACCCTAGAGTAATCGGCATGGACAAGCGATTGGAATTATAATTGAAAATAAAGAAAGTTTTAATTTGATCCTAAATCATTTAACTAGTTATATATAACACCAAAATACATACGGCGAGACGCAACAATTGATTGGTATTTAGGAGCAAGCATTGTTTCAGTTCCAGAAAAGGGTACCAAATTGGATAATAATCGGTGCCATCTTAAACGAAAACTTTGGAGATGGAATTAAGGGACATATATTTTATATTATCTGGAAATTGTTGAGAAATTCAATTTCGGGGTTGGTTTTTATGAAAATCCACCCGCGGATGGGTTTTATGAAATGCCCAAAATTATATTTCCACGTTAAGCATTCCAAGATCCTTTTAGATGCTCTGTATTTACAAAATTAATACCATAACTACCCCTCCGCACAAACTCAGATTTTGATTGCGATTCTCGTCGTCGTCTTCTTCTTCTTCTTCTTCTTTTTCACGAGAGATCTGAATTCCATTGTCGTCATTCTCTGTGATAGTAACGTCTTAATTTACACGGAGAATGGCCATTCTCCGTGCTAAATTATACGGAGAATGGTCATTCTCCGTTTTATTTAACACGGAGAATGGACATTCTTCGTGTAATTTAGCACGAAGAATGATCATTCCAGTGTTAAAACACAGGAGAATGGCCATTCTCCGTGTTAGAAACACGGAGAATGCCATTCTTCGTGTTAAATAAAACAGAGAATGGCCATTCTCCATGTAATTTGGCACGGAGAATGGTCATTCCAGTGTTAAAATGCAGGAGAATGGCCATTTTTCGTGTTAGAAACACGGAGAATGCCATTCTCCGTGTTAAATAAAACGGAGAATGCTATTCTCCGTGTTAATTTACACAGAGAATGGTATTCCCCGTGTTAATTTACACAGAGAATGGTCATTCCCAGTATTAAAACGTAGGAGAATGACCATTCTTCGTATAATTTAGTACGTACGGAGAATGGCATTCTCCGTTCTAAATTACACTGAGAATGGCCATTCTCCTTGCTAAATTACACGGAGAATGACATTCTCCGTGTTAAATGACACGGAGAATGGTCATTCAAATGTTAAAACACAGGAAGAATGGTCATTCTCCGTGTTAGAAATACGGAGAATGCCATTCTCCGTGTTAGTAACACGGAGAATGCCATTCAATACGAAAAATAGCATTCTCCTTGTTAAAATGCAGGAGAACACTACCAAAATACACTCAATTAGCGGCGGATATTTAGCGACGGTAAATTTCCGTCGGTGTTAGCGACGGCTTCGTGGCCGCTCAGCGACTGAGTACCGACTACACGCCTTTGCCATTTTTATTTTAATTTTAGGGGGAGAAAAGGTCGCACGTCCGTCGCTAGACTGTCGAAATTATAGCGACGGATCCCCAGTCGTCGCTACGTAGTCGATTATTTGGCGGGAATTGTGTAGAGAATTGGCGGGACATATCTTCGACTACGTAGCGATGGATATTCAGTCGGCACGTATCAAACATGGCGACTACGTGGCGACGAATTTTCTTCCGTCGCTATTCAGTCGCTATATATACGTACCAGACTTTAAATGAAACGACGGGGAGAACTTTTCGCATTCCCCCCAAATTCAATCTCTCTCCTCTCTCTCTCTCCTCTCTCCTCTCTCTCTCTCGACGGTGTCGGCTTCGGTGATCGGCGTCGGTGTCGTCGTCGGCATCGGCGTCCTCTCCTCTCTCTCTCCCGAAGGTAACCCCCTCTCTCTCTCTCTCTCTCGGGGTCTGGTAGGCGGGCTTGGGGTTGTGGCGTCGGGCGGTTGGCTTGGGTCGGGGGAGGGGCGGTGGGCTTTGGGCGGCGGCGTCGGGGGCTGGACGGCTGGCTTGGGACGGGGGCGTCGGGGGCTGGGCGGCTGGCTTGGGGCGGGGGCGTCGGGGGCTGGGCGGCTGGCTTGGGTCGGGGGCTGGGCGGTGGGCTTGGGGCAGGGGCGTCGGGGTCTGGGAGGTGGGCTTGGGGCTGGGACGTCGGTAGCTGGGCGGCTGGCTAGGGTCGGGGGCTGGGCGGTGGGCTTGGGCGGCGGCGTCGGGGGCTGAGCGGCTGGCTTGGGCCGGGGTCTGGGCGGTGGGCTTGGGGCGGGGGCGTCGGGGTCTGGGAGGCGGGCTTGGGGTTGGGGCGTCGGGGTCTGGGTGGCTGGCTTGGGGCGGGGTCTGGGCGGTGGGCTTGGGGCGGGGGCGTCGGGGTCTGGGAGGCGGGCTTGGGATTGGGGGCTGGGCGGTAGGCTTGGGGCGTCGGGGGCTGGGCGGCTGGCTTGGGTCGGGGGCTGGGCGGTGGGCTTGGGGCGTCATTGGCTGGGCGGCTGGCTTGGGTCGGGGACAGGGCGGAGGGCTTGGGGCGACGGCGTCGGGGGCTGGGCGGCTGGCTTGGGGCGGGGGCGTCGGGGCTATTTGCAACCGACGCACAGCCATAAGCACTCTTCATATATATATGCAACCGAACTACTGGACTGGGCGGCGGGCTTGGGGCGGCGAGCTTTGGTCGGGGGCGGCGGGTGGCTTTGCTTCTCAAATTCATCTGAGTTTATATATTGGCTAAATAATGTGTTATCCATATTGGGTGTTCCATTAGTTTGGTGGTGATTGGATTAGTAAATATGAATATGGGGTTTGGATTCATGGTGTATATATATGTTCACTGTCTCAAGGACAGTGCGAGTTCTATCAGTTGTGTGCTTCTGTATAGATGTATATATCTATACATCTAGCTGTGTTATACATATGTGTATGTGACAATCTCAGTTAGCGACGGACTAGTTACCGGTTAGCGACGGATATTTCCAGCTCAATTTGCATTAATCTACGGTACGACATGGTGATCAGGACATAGTCCCTGCAGCCATTCGACTGGCGAGGCAGAAACTATGTAGCCGTAGATAAAGTTGACTGTCTTCCGATCCCTCATCCCTCGACAATGATGATACGACAACCTATCACTATATCTTATATAGTAGTAGATGATGTCTTAGTATTACATTAAGTGAGTTCATCTTGATTCTGTTATATCCTTCGGATACTAGATACGATAAGAACATATACTACACGATATGTATACAGAATATAGATGATTCACACTAATGTATGCTAGAATGAATTTTGGGTTGTGTTCTGAGCCATCCGTTCTTACACTTAATGTATGCTTGAATGAATCTTGGGTTGTGTTCTTAGTATTACATTAAGTGAGTTCATCTTGATTCTGTTATATCCTTCGGATACTTGATACGATAAGAACATATACTACACCATATGTACAGAACATAGATGATTCACACTAATGTATGCTTGAATGAATCTTGGGTTGTGTTCTGAGCCATCCGTTCTCACACTTGGCAAAAAATCAAATTTTTTATACTTTATCGGCTTTCGAAAATGTACTCAAATTATATGATGGTTCCTTAGTTAGCTTGCTTATGTTACAATTATATTATTTGTGACTATCGATCTTACCAGATGGCACCCATGACCCGATGAGCGGCACGTCGTTTGAGAAAAATAGTGAATGCTGAGGTGGCTCCTCCTACAGTTAAGGAGGAAGTGGCACCGGTTGCTAATGAGACTGGGAGTTCTATTCATCCAGCACCAGTAGCTAGTGAGACCGGGAGTTCTCTTCAAGCAGTCCTTGCAAGGGATGACATCTCTCCTCACGCCAAAAATCTCACTTTTTCGAGGTGGTTGCGTGATCGTATCACTGAGCGTTTGCGTGAGCAGCGTGGTTCTCATTAGCTATTAGTACTTATTTGTATTGGACTATTTGTATTGAGTTGTTTTTGTATTAGACTATTTGTATTGGACTACATATATGAACTAGAACTGTGTCAATCTCTGGATTGTATTGGACTACGACATGGTGATCAGGACATAGTCCCTGCAGCCATTCGACTGGCGAGGCAGAAACTATGTATCCGTAGATAAAGTTGACTGTTCTCCGACCCTCATCCCTCGGCAGTGATGATACGACAACCTATCACTAGAGGATACTCTGAGAGATCCATCTGTGTAGGACGTATACTCTGAGATATCACCTTTACAAGAATAATATCAGTAGTGGGATTGAGTGCTGGAGGGGATATTATCAGAGTATACGTCCTACTCAGATGGGTCTCTCACCGTTACTATTTTTTTCTAACAGCAAGGTGGATGTGCTCCGTCAACAGATTCTTGCTTCGAGCCAAAACTTTGCCCCGGAGCTCAAGTGGACATCCTTCGTGTAGAGTTCGAGTGAGAGATTCCTGATAGCATGGTGGTCTCCTTTGTCAAAGTATCCGTGCTCATCCCACATTGGTTGTGGGACGAGCACGGATACTTTAACAAAAGAGACCACCATGCTGTCAGGAACCTCTCACTCGAGCTCTACACGAAGAATGTCCACTTGAGCTCTGGGGCAAAGTTTTGGCTCGGAGCAAGAATCTGTTGACGGAGCACATCCACCAAGCTGTTAGAAAAAAATAGTAACGGTGAGAGACTCATCTGAGTAGGACGTATACTCTGATAATATCCTCTCCAGCACTCAATCCCACTACTGATATAATTCTTGTAAAGGTGATCTCTCAAAGTATACATCCTACTCAGATGGATCTCTCAGAGTATCCTCTCCGGTTTGGTTGTGTTCTGAGCCATCCGTCCCAGAGATTTGATTCTGTATTTTGGTTTCTGTATTTTGGCTCCAGCTCCATTTGTATTAATCTACGGTACGACATGGTGATCAGGACATAGTCCCTGCAGCCATTCGACTGGCGAGACAGAAACTATGTATCCATAGATAAAGGAGGGAAAAGATAAATCGAATTATAACGACGGATATTAGGTTACTCTTCAGGATAATTGATGTCTATTTTATATTAATTTGGTTTGGTCTATATGATTCTTGGATAATTGGTGTGCATTAAATTCGTATGTGCATATTTGGTCTATGTGATTGTTGGATAATTGGTGTGCATTATATATTGGTTTGGTTTATGCATATTTTTGTGAACAAAAAAGTGCTGCAATTTTTTTTCAAAAAAATTCTCAGTTACCGACGGACTAGTGATCGGTTAGCGACGGATATTTCCAGCTCCATTTGTATTAGTCTACGGTACGCCATGGTGATCAGGACATAGTTCCTGCAGCTATTCGACTGGCGAGGCAGAAACTATGCAAGTAGCCTTAGATAAAGTTGACTGTCCTCCGACCCTCATCCCTCGGCAATGATGATACGACAACCTATCACTATATCTTATATATTAGTAGATGATGTCTTAGTAATATATTAGTGAGTTCATCTTGATTCTGCTACGTTCTTCAGATACTAGATACGATAAGAACATATACTACACCATATGTACAGAACATAGATGATTCACACTAATGTATGCTAGAATGAATCTTGGCTTGTGTTCTGAGCCATCCGTTCTGATCAAGCATCTTCCTTCTCCTCTCCTCCACCATGGCTCTGAACAAATCTGCTCTTCCCTCTACTTCCCTTCTTCTTATTTGACTCTCTCAGCCACATATGACATCCAGCTCAAGTGTAGAGTCGGGGGAGAAGAAGTGGACAGAAAGAGGAAGGGGAAGCAGCACAGCCGGCGGCATAACCCGGAGGAAGTACAGAGATTTTCTTCAACAGCCGTAGGAGAACTATAAGGATATATCTTTTTACAACATGTCATCTTGTCAAAGACCCTTCATGTGAATATCATGTTACCGCGGTGTCGGAAGACTAACATGTCATAAGTTTTTAAGCCGTGTGTTTTGACATAATCTTCTCAACTCTTTCCTCCTATGTAGTAATCTTGCATTATTACATAGCAGAAAAGAGTTTTGAGGATTATGTCAAAACACACGGCTTAGAAAATTATGACATATTAGTCTTCCGATACCGCGGTAACATGATTGTCACATTAAGGGTCTTTGACAAGGTGATATATTGTGAAAAGATATATCCTTATAGTTCTCCTACGTCTGTTGAAGAAAACCTCTGTACTTCCTCCGGGTCATGTCGCCGGCTGTGCTGCTTTCCCCTCCTCTTTCTGCCCACTTCTTCTCCCCCGACTCTACACTTGAGCTGGATGTCATATGTGGCTGAGAGAGTCAAATAAGAAGAAGGGAAGTAGAGGAAGGAGCAAATTTGTTCAGAGCCATGGTGGAGGAGAGGAGAAGGAAGATGCTTGATCAGAACGGATGGCTCAGAACACAAGCCAAGATTCATTCTAGCATACATTAGTGTAAATCATCTATGTTCTGTACATATGGTGTAGTATATGTTCTTATCGTATCTAGTATCTGAAGGACGTAACAGAATCAAGATGAACTCACTAATGTATGCTAGAATGAATCTCGGGTTGTGTTCGGAGCCATTCGTTCCGATACTTGGCAATTAAGCCATTCGACTGGCGAGGCAGAAACTATAAGGCTACTTGCATGTTCTTCCAACTTTAAATTACAAGATTACTATATTAGGTTAAATAAATCACTAACCTCATCACGGTGAGTCTTGGTGTAGCACTCAAATGTGGGGCATCTGTAATCTATGTGAGTTCATCTTGATTCTGTTACATCTTTCAGATACTAGATACGATAAGAACATATACTACACTATATGTACAGAACGTAGATGATTCACACTAATGTATGCTAGAATGAATTTTGGGTTGTGTTTTGAGCCATTCGTTCCCATACTTGGCAATTAAGCATGTGAAATAGAACTGATTATGTTTAGTTTGTCTTACGATACAGATTTTCATATCCAAATTGAAATGGATCATTACTTCGTTGATCGTACATGGATGTACTATAGCGGATCAACCTCCTGGACCGTAGGTACTTATAAGTATTGACCGTATCGGATTAGTATCGATCTATCGTTTTGGTATGGGCCGTATCGGTTGGTATTGGTCTTAGCGAATTGGTATCGTCCTATCCGATATGTATCGGCCGTATAGCTAGGATTCATATTGGCCTTATCGATTTGGTATCGGTCATATCCGATAGGTATCGGCCGTGTTGGATTATTAGATACTATTTCGGATTAGTATCGTGGAAGGTTTAGTAACAACTGTACTTAGATTTCTCTCTTCTAGAGCTAGATTACCATTACAAGAGAGTCACGAGAGCGTAGATGGCCGGTTACAGAACATACATACTTCCTTTTCAATCTCGCTTTTCCTGATGGAAAAGGAAGTATGTATGTTACTGTAACTGGCCAATCACGATCTGGTAATTCTCTTGCAATGGTATTCTAGCTCGAGAAGAGAGAAATCCAAGTACAGTTGTTACTAAACCTTCCACGATACTAATCCGAAATAGTCTATACTAATCCAACACGGCCGATACCTATCGGATATGACCGATACCAAATCGATAAGGCCAATATGAATCCTAGCTATTCGGCCGATACATGTACATATCGGATATAGGACGATACCAATTTGTTAAGGCCAATACCAATATGATACGTCCTATACCAAACCGATAGACCGATACTAATCTGATACACTAGATACTAAGTACATCTGGCCTATACCAGCGGATCCACAAATTACTGCACGATAGGCCCAACGACTCCAGTTACATCCGGTTATTGGTGAGTACATGATTACATAGTAATTCTGTTAGTCTTGTGATACAGATTTTTACTCTCTCATGCTACCAATGTCACAACTTTTCCAGTGATGCTCCCTCTAATGATGATGAACGCAAAAAACCAACGTCACAACTTTTACAACTTGAGTAAATTTCTTTACCCTATATAAAAATTTCTGTTGTCAGAAAGATGGCTCCTAGGACTCGTCGAGGTGGTGCTGCTAGTCGAGGAAGTGGTCGAGGCAAGAAACCCTTGGAGGTCGACACGGAGGAAGTCTCCGTCGTCAAACAAGAGCCAGTGACTGTTAAGGAGAAGGTGTTACCAAAGGTCGAGGTCAAGAAAGAACCGGTGACCATCAGGGAAGAGATTGCTCCCAAGCTTGAAGCTAAGGAGGAGCCACCGTCAGAGAGTAGTAGCATCGGGACCGACCCTCCTGTCCCTACAGAAGACCTCAACTAGATTGAGCCTTCGTATGTAAAGTGGCTGATAGAATGGTACATGCCTCAACGTAACTATCATCCCTGGCTGTGAGGATTCATCATCTGACTTGTGGTCTTTGTTGAGGCCAAAGTCGATTTTCCTATGTGTTTTGGAATATTTGTGAAAATTTTGGAATATTTGTGCTATGATCGGATTATAACGATGGATATTAGGTTACTGTAACTGGCCACCTTTACAACCTATGTGTTTTGGAATATTTGTGAAAATTTTAGAATATTTGTGCTATGATCGGATTATAACGATGGATATTAGGTTACCGTAACTGGACAACTCTTTCCTATGTGTTTTGGAATATTTGTGAAAAATTTGGAATATTTGTGCTATGATCGGATTATAACGATGGATATTAGGTTACTCTTCCGGATAATTGATGTCTATTTTATATTAATTTGGTTTGGTCTATATGATTCCTGGATAATTGGTGTGCATTAAATTCGTATGTGCATATTTGGTCTATGTGATTCTTGGATAATTGGTGTGCATAATATATTTGGTCTATGTGATTGTTGGATAATTGGTGTGCATTATATATTGGTTTGGTTTATGCAAATTTTTACGAAAAGTGAAAGCGCTGTAATTTTTTTTAAAATATTCTCAGTTAGCGACGGACTTGTGACCGTTTTGCGACGGTTACTACCAGTTTCCGACTACTTTTTGACGGCTATTCTGTCGCTAACTGGAGATTTGAAATTGTTTCCAGGTAGCGACGGATTGTCGACTGATTATCCGTCGGTATGGTACATTGTTCGACGGAATAGCGACTACCTATCCGTCGCCCTTGTTCTGGAAATACCAAGAATTTTTCCAGAACAAGATCGACAGTTAATCCGTCCGTATTCCGTCGATAAATATCGACGGAATAGCGACGACTTATCCGTCGCCATGTTGCTGGAAATGACATGAATTTCCAGAAGCTGATCGACGGATTTTCCGTCAGAAAACCGTCGTTAATCCATCCTTTGTTATCGAAGGCGTCGACGGCTTAGCAACGGAACGATACGCTGTGATACGCTATTACGACGGGTTACTGACGAAAATTTATGTCGCTATTGTCTACACAGTTCAGTACTTAAAATTTGAAATGGACGAGAGTCCGTCGGAAACGCGTTGCTAAATTTTCGTATTGTGAAGTCGAAAAGCGGTCGCTATTCCGTCGCTTCACGACTACGTAGCGACGGACCGTTATTAGCGACGAGCTGATTGCCGACGGATTTTTTTGGCCAAAATCCGTCGGTTATCGGTCGCTAATCGTAATTACCGTCGGATTGGCGACGGATAGGGCCGTCGCTAAATCGATAAATTTTGGTAGTGGAATGACTATTCTTCGCGTGTGATATCGACGGAGAACAGTTGACAGAAACCTAATTTTTTATTTGTAGCACCCAGTTTCTAAAATAAGGATAATTTTAAAATTTTGTAATTATAATTATTTAAAAATGATATTTAAACCATATTATGATTTTTGGTGATTTTAGTTATTTTAAAACTATTTTAAAACCACGACTTGTGATTTTGATGTTTTGCTAGTGCAACCTTAGAGATTACTTAACCTAGAGACTAACCATGATCATATGAGCCTAGTCATAGGTTTAGAACATCAAGTTAGGGCTTTTTAGCCTAAGGAGTATTTTGGTAATTTACTAGAAATTTTTGGAATTATTGGATTTATGTGAATTATTATTATTTAATTATTGTCATGAGGGTCCCTAACCTAGTTTACCCTAATCTAGAGGTTAGCCACTAACCTAGAGATTAAAGGATAGCTAATTATCTCATGGCATTATTTATAAATATCTTAGAATACCTTTATTAGATATTTTCCTTGAAACCCTCAAAAGATCTCAATTTTGGCACAAAGTCCTTGCCTTCACCTTGAAGGAAGGCAAGAGGACACCCCCCTTGCCATGACCAGCCAAGGGCACCCCCTACCATGCCCCCTTCTTATACAACTACATCAAATCCTTTACATACCATTTTGCATGTATTAAAAACCTAGAAATTTCCCTCAACCTTCAAACCTCCATAACTTCTTCAAATTAGCTCTAAACTCATCCTAGTCTTTTGCATTGGGTTCCTACAACCTAGAGGGTGCTAAGGGAGGCTAGAAAGCTGGACACATAGCTGTGGACACCAACAAGTGAAGAGGACACACCCCCCCTTTCTATTGAAATCTTGAGTTTTTACTCAATAGGTAAAGTGCCTCTAAACCTATTAATATTGTGTTTTCTCTTCATGGTTGCATTCATCTAGGTACCATGGACCTGTAGGTCAAGTTTGCTAGGAAGTAGGTTTGATTTGGTGTCCGTATCGGACACGTATCCATGTTTGAAAAACTGTGTTTGTTGAAATGTCACAAAGAAATGAATTTTGGATAATTGTAAAACTAATTACATGTGTGTGTAGTCCTAGACTTGCTGATCACAACCATACCGGACTGAGCACGTTTTGGGTCCATTTTCGTGTCCAAATCGGACACGAACCCACAGCACTGACACTGCACAGGGGTTCGATTAATCCCCTGCTACCCGACCCTAATTTCTCCCTCATCACGCCACATGGACACGTGCCACTTGGCACAGAGGTGGTGGCAACCTCTGACAGCCCCCCCTCAATTATCTCGGCCTCTCGTGTCGTATCGAGAGAGCTCTGACACGAACACGAGTTTTATACTGCACTGTGCGTACTGCACAGAGGACACTTCACGCGCGTCGTGTCGCACGGACACGACACTTGGACACCTCGTGTTTGTACGAGTGTATAGCCCAACATGTGGGCTACACGTAGGCATGACCACGAGATCCCACATGGCTCGTGTCGTGTACACGAGACGCTGGAACACGTGCACGACGTGGTCTGAAACACGCGTATCAGTCGTATTTTCCCGACTGATACGGACCTCGTGTCGTGTCCTGAGGACACGTGGACACGGGGCAGGCACTTGGACACGTGCACTACCCCCAAGCGTACCCACTGGGACGAGCACGAGACACGAGTGTGTGTGTGTCGTGTCCTAGAGCTAGGTGCACGCGTGCACGACGCGGTGAAAATTCCCTGTGTGAGGGTTTCCCCGATTGGATTTTCTAGAGTTTAGACACATTGTGTCGTGTCGTGGTGTCATATCAGGCCCCTAGACACTAGAGGACACCTAGGGACACTGTTACCAACCCTTGGTTGGGGACCATAGTCGAGTTTAGGGGTTGGTTTTGGGTTTACCCTAACCCACTGTCACAGAGAAAATATTTCCAGTTTTTGTATTATTCCCAGTTTTCAAATTCGAGATTCAAAATGATTTTTGATATTTAATATACATGTATTTGTATGTATACGTATTGTATATACATATATATGTGTTTGTGTGTGTGTAGGTGAAAATTTGGGGTATAAACCTGTGTGTACATATGTATATATATATGTGTGTGTGTGTTATTGTGTGTGTGTGTGTGGGTTTAGTTTCCAGTTCCAGGAAACTAGAAATCCCCCCTTTTTGTGTATCAGTAAATCTCTCTCTCACTCTATTTCACTATCTCTCTCACTTATATATATATATATATATATATATATATATATATATATATATATATATATATATATATATATATATATATATATATATATATTTTTATATATATATATATATATATATATATATATATATATATATATATATATGTTGTATATATGTATGTTTTTATATATGTATTTGATATTGTATCTATATGTTTATATTTATGGTATATAAGTAGTATATAGGCTATAGGCCTATGTATATATATATATATATATATATATATATATATATATATATATATATATATATATATATATATATATATATATATATATATATATATATATAATGTATAGAAAAAATATATATATATAATGTATAGATGTATGTATATATATATGTGGTATAGAGGTAGATATCAATGTGATATTAGCCTATGGTATTCATTATGAGCCTATGGCTATGAGGTTAGGCTTTTGACCCTTGTTTGACTAAAGTTGACCAAAGTCAACCTTAGGTCAAACTTGACCTAGTTAACCTAGATTTGACTTGAAATAACCTAGAATGACTAAGGTTTGACTAAACCCTAGACTATTAAACTAGTTGATTTATGTTTGACCATATGGTTATGAGGATAGTCCTATGTAATTTAATATATGTATGGGGTTAAGTGGGATAATTAGGAGTTGTGTCATGATTTGGGTTAGCCCTATGGAGTTGACTTAGATTGTTAATGGTTGACCCTTAACCTAATGACCTTGTGACTAGTCTATGTTGACCAAAACCTTAGTTAGTCTAAGTTTGACCTAGATTTGACTAACCTTGACTTGCTTGACCTTGTTTGACTTAGTTGACTCCTTATGACCTAGTATGACTTAAGTTGACCTGGTTTGACTGTTAGAGTTGACCAAGAGTTGACTTTTAACCAGATTGACCTAGAATCATGTATGCATTGTATACTCTATTTTTACCATTGTGGATGTATTGTGACCTGTTTTACTCTAAATAGGACTCTGTGACACCAGTTTGGGCATCTATTCATATCAGTCATACAGGGTGACAGGCGAGTACATTCTCTGATCATTTCATACTTGTTAGAATTTATATTCTTGCTCTAGATTACTTTACATGATGCTGTCACGTTATTATCACGGATTGGTACTATATGGATCTTGTCATTGCGATGTTATCCCCCTCGGGGTGCATCAAATACAGTTGTCATGTGCTTTTCATGAACATCTTGTATTTTATGTACACCGCTTTCATGTATACTCTTGTGCAATCTTGTACTCTCATGATCACGTGAGCAAACATGATAAAAACCTCTTGTGCAAGGTAACGTAACTTGACTAGATCCTTGTGTATTGATTGGGGAGGGTGAGTAGGAAATGGTTATGTGATCAAAATTCTATCTTGTAAAATCTTGTGAAATCATGTATATGTCCATGGTACACTCACGTATGATGGAGTTACCTTTGCATTGTCCTAACCCGTTTATATAACCATCTCATACTCTAAATCACAGGTTACCTACAGTTCTTACTTATCATATATATAGATATTTTCAGTTATCAAATCTCTCTCATTTTTATATATATTCTTTACAGTCCATGTATCTTACTATATGCATGCTTTACATTTCCCAAAATGATATGAACTGCGTGAGATGTATTGTGCTCATTCCTGTCCTGACTGGACCTGTTGAAAATATTACAGATGATGATGGTGACTATCCTACCTTCTATGGGACACATGAGGGTGACCTTCAGGAGCCTGAGGAGCATCTAGCTCAGTAGAGGGTGCCTAGTCTAGTCTAGTGTTTATAGTTTTTATTTTGTATCGGATTATTCCGATTGTTAGTTGTGACTTAGTTACATTTCAGGTCTTGTACTTATTTGTGTTGGACATCTACTTTGTGTGGTGTGATAACTCTATTTATATTCAGTTTCTCCCTTTCATCTGATTCCATATCATGTTCTATCTTTCCTAGACTTGTGTTTGAGATATAGAGTTGAGATGTTATGTTATACCTCCGTACGGAGATGACAGGTTTATATATCTTATTGTTAGATGTTAGATGTTATAGATGACCTATACAACATTCTACCGCCGACACTGCGGCGTAGGCTGGACGTACCCACGTTCTCGTGCCCCTAATCAGGGTGCGGGTCGTGACATTATTTTTTTTTGTGGGAAGAAATTTGACATGAATAAAGATTCAAGAGTTTTCGTTCTTCTTTCAAAACGATGTTAACTCTTATGGAAAATAAGAAGAAGATCTTCTCTCCATAACTGACCTAATTGTCGGAAAAGAAGAAGAAGAAGAAGAAGAAGAAGAGTGATGATCGGAGTTCGACTGAAAAAAAAAGCACGGCTACGAGCCTGCAATTAGGACGTAGGACCTAGGACATGATAGGAGTTTCTCAATCACACCTAGAAAAATTTTTGATCTTTTGATTATCATGATTACTTCCCTTGTATTAAATTAACTGTCCTTCATTGATAAATCTACTCATGTGCCATATTGATCTCTTTGCTTCGATTCGTCTCCAGGATGACGAAGACGTATCCGCAGGCCACTGGATCGAGTAGCTTGCCCGAGAGATCTGATCAGGCTGAGGAGGAGGTTCACGAGACTGCCCCCAGTGATTCCACTATCCCGGAGACCCTGGCAGTTGCACAGGGAGGTCTACTACCTCCACCCCAGAGAGTTTCGACCGTTGTTCCAGGGATACTGCCGCCACCACCACCGATACCGACGGATACACATCATATGTTCCTTCTTCTTCAGCAGATGATGGAGACTCACCGGGCCCAGGCAGAGGTATCGCAGTGCCAGTCAGAGGCATCACACCGTCAGATTGAGATGCTGAGACAGAGCATGGAAAACTCGTATCAGCTTGTACTGGCAGCAGTAGAGTGAGTGGCACCGGGTACGGTACAGGGCCCTACTGGCCAGTAGCCGTACCAGCAGCAGTCCAGGCCGTGGACAGTACTAGACTTTAGGAAGATGAGCTCCAGGGACTTCACGGGCACGGAGGGCATCCTTTATGAAGACGACTGGCTAGAGGACGTGCAGCGGAGTATGGAGCTGGCAGAGCTTCCTAGAGCACTTTGGGTTTCGGCCGCAGCCAGCCGATTCTTCGACATCGCGCTGACATGGTACCGTACGGATCCTCATGCGTCGGTGAGAGGGCTGACATGTGAGAACTTTCGGAGGCTCTTCAAGGAGAAGTTCTTCCCGGACGTGGCCCTTACAGCATAGGAGGGCTAGTTCGTAGGTCTAGTGCAGGGAAACTCGTCGGTGGACGAGTATGCAGCTGAGTTCTTCCGCCTTAGCAGGTTCGCTCCCGATATGATCCTGGATGAGGGGCAGAAGGCTTGTAAGTTCCGTAGGGGACTTATTCATGCAGTGTGCACCTGCACCTCGGGACGCCATGACGAGACGTTCGATCAGATATTGATGGACGCACAGATTACAGAGGAGGACTTCGGCCTCAAGCCGAAGAGGGGCAGTGATACCTTTGGAGCTAGTTCTAGTACAGGGCCAGCCACGCGCCCTCACATATAGTAGAGGCCAGTTCAGCAGTCGTTTCAGGGCCAGGGACATATACTTCACCAGCAGGCACCCAGGCAGCAACAGCACCCTATATGTAACTTCTGTAAGAAGCATGGTCACGGATGGGACGACTGTAGGAAGAGGCAGGGCCTGTGTTTGATTTGTGGTTCAGCAGAGCATCAGTTGAGGGAGCGCCCCAAGAACTTGGTACGATTGGCTCAGGCAGCAGCAGGAGCTAGGGCTCCGACAGGGCAGCAGACGGGACCACCGTTGCAGACTCAGCAGCAGAAGTTTGTCCAGCATCAGCAGCAGGCCAAAGGAGGCCAGCCGGGGCGAGCTCTCGCCATGGCAGTCGATGATGCACAGGCAGAGGGAGAGCTGATTGCAGGTTCCAACCTTTTTGATTCTATTTTCGCATTTACCTCCTTATAACTGTCTTGAAATTTGATTCTATCTATTCCTCGTATTGATAAAATTTTGTTCGGATATTTCATTGTTAATTATTTTCTTCTGAGATAAGTCGTATGGGCTAGGTCGTCTCGATTATGGGATCTAGAGTCTTCTATAGTCATGCTAGCTGGCATAGTAAGGACATATAGTCGGATTTTGGACGTATTTTTCGGGTGTGGGAATTTAAGATTTTTGCGGCCAAGCATGCGGCAATGCGAAAATTTTAAATACCATGATTCTAGAGGTATGTACCTTAGTCGAGGACTCTGTGAATATCGTAGCCTTGCTCACTAGCTTGACGAAGATTCTGAGTATCATGATTTTGGACAGATGCATATGATTATCAGACTATGTGTTTGAGACTGTGATTGTTGGGGTGTTTGACCTAGAAGGAGTATGACCATTTTAATTTCGAGGACGAAATTTTTTCTAAGGAGGGTAGACTTGTAGCACCCAGTTTCTAAAATGAGGGTAATTTTGAAATTTTGTAATTATAATTATTTAAAAATGATATTTAAACCATATTATGATTTTTGGTGATTTTAGTTATTTTAAAACTATTTTAAAACCACGACTTGTGATTTTGATGTTTTGCTAGTGCAACCTTAGAGATTACTTAACCTAGAGACTAACCATGATCATATGAGCCTAGTTTACCCTAATCTAGAGGTTAGCCACTAACCTAGAGATTACACTACTAAAATCTGTCAAATCAGCGACGCATCAAGACGTCGCTAAATAGGTTAAATACGTCGCTAATTTCTATTAGCGACGAATTTAGCGACGTTTTAAAGTAGTCGATATTAACCTGGTCGCTAAAGAAGAAAACGTCGCAATACGTCGCTATTGCGACGTACTTTAGCGACGCAGACAAGTCGCTAATTTAGCGACTGCCAGCGACATAAAACGTCATCATTTACCGACGTATCCTAGCGACGTTGAGCGACTTGACATGCATCGATGCTGACCTGGCTTTAGAGCCAAATGGCGACGTTCTGCGACTTTTTAACGTCACTATATTACCGACATATAGCGACGTTTCACGACGTTCTATGTAGCGACGTTTACTGACGATCAGCGACGGTACTCATTAAAGTTAGCGACGTACTTAGCGACGTTTATATCGTTGCTGGACGTCGCTGCCAGTCGCTGAACGTCGCTAATATTAAAAAAATAAAAAAATTATAGCATTTGCAGAATTTGCAGCATTTGTAGAATTTGCAGCACCATTTGTTACAACAACGACGGTGTATCACGAACACAGTATCAAACAACACATATACACACAATGACGAACACGTTTGAAACACAATCTCATCAATCAACACAGATTTATAAAAATTTGTAACAAAGTCAAACATAATGTGTCCACATAAGAATAATGTATGTATAACCACATAACAGACCCAACAATGGGCCATCACACAACAATATATATGCCGACTACGACTGATCAGGAGGAGCATCACCGCTCCTGGAAAGAAGATAAGCATACTGCTCCGGTGTAAGAACCACCGACGACGATGAAGGAGGAGGCAATGCAACCGCTGGAGAAGGAGGCAGTGTAACCGCTGGAGATGGGTGCGTCCACTTATCCTCTAGGGCTCGGAGTCTGGCGCTGCATTGCTCCATACAAGTCGCTATCCTGGTAACGGTGTCGTGAATGGACTCCTGTGTCCCCTGTACTTGCTGCACGGTGCGCTCGAGCTCGTCAAAGCGTGCGGTGACCGACGCAACGTCCTCTTGCGCCTGAGGCCCTTGCTGCTCAGCAATCCTCCTCAGCATATCGTCGCGCAGCTCAGCAATCTGGCGGACAATGGTCTCCTCGACTCGGGACGACTCGGCCTATGACGGCTGTGAATGCACACTGGAAGAGGGAGCCCTGGATGCCTGCGTCGCAACAAATGTGCCGTAGGACCCCGTACCGTAGTACGTACCCTTTTGAAGACCACCAACAGCGGTCTTCCAGAGCTCGTCCTCTGACTGAGGCGGAGAGGGTTGCGATGTACCAAACCCTCCCTCTCCCTGTGCACTAGCACTCGCACGCTCATCACGTAGCCTAACATACTCTTCCTAGAAATCATTGTGCATCTCTATACATTAGTACTTACCTAAATTAGCCTAATAAATGTCTAAAATATTTAATTATTATTAAGTATATGGTTATCTGTATATTCTTCAAGTTGTGTTAAAAATTAACGAAATCTAAATTAGTACTTACATAGCTCTGAGTATCCCGGTCGTCGATGAGCTTCCCGTCCTTCCGATGGGTGGCCAGGAAGACGGTCACCATGTTTGCGTCCTCACCCCTCTTCACCTGCGTGTTTGTTATATTTTATTCTTTAGTAAAATAGAAAATTATATACTCCTACTATCAATAAAATCTTATATTTTACAATAAATTACATACCAGACGACGGAAATGCTCCGTCATAGGAATCGGTCCACCGCACCACTTTTCGGCCGTCGTCCTAGCCGCCTTCGCCTTCTCCGACCGCTCTTTGTACTCGGGCTCCTCAAATCGAGCCCTCATCGTGATCCACTGGTCATGTGTGATCCAACCAGCAATCTGCTTTCTGGAGCGGTGACGTTTTTTCCGATCGTCAATTGCATCACGGATCAACTTGGCGGCGACGGCAGGAAACTGCCTCTCAATCTGCTCGGCCCGGTGTGGTAGATAAAAATAAGTCCTCTACAAGAATTATAAATTAAAATATTAAGTTCTAAAAAATGCTTAAAATTATATTAATTATACTAAATTAACTATCTTTAGTTACCTTGAAGTGGGCAAACCAGAATGCCTTCCTCTCTTTCGAGGCATCCGAGTAGTTGATCCACGGACCCCCATAGTTGGACCTTAGAAAGGTGTCCAACGCTCTCTGTACCGACGAGGGACGATATCTGTATACAACGATAACCGACGTATTAATGAATATATATAGATATACAGACATGCATAAAATATTGATTTAACTTACTTCGTAGGACTGTCGGCCCAAATCTCCATCCTTGTCTCGTCCTGAGGTGCGTATGGAGGGTCGCTCTAGTATGGATCCGCCCGGGCGGGACGGGCGGGAGTAGGGACTACCTCCTCCACCTGCTCTCCACCTGCCATGCTGCTGTCAGCGTTAGGAAGGCTAGGGGAAGTAGTATGATCAGCAAGCCTGGAACTGCTCGTCGTAGGTGTACTGCCACCCGAACCTGAGACCGTATGGTACAATGGAGTGCTCGGGTCAGACGATGGTCCAGAGCCATCCTCCTGTAACAGAGCTCTCTGCCCACCTAAGGACACGGATCGTCCTGGCCTATCTCCACGTCGTCCTGAGGTGCCTCCGCGTCGTCCTGCCATGCTGATAATAACATTGGAGTTCATAATTTAAGACTACAGAAATATGAATACATCGAAATCATAGTTTATGATTGAAAATATAAATAAATACAATGACAGTTTAGAAATATATGTATACATTGGAATTCATAATTTAAGTTTTCAAAAATGATCATAGTTCATAATTTAAGATTACAGAAGTATGAATACATCAAAATCACAGTTTCTCAATCATCCTCTGAAAATTCATCTTCTTCGTTTGCCTCCTCCTCCTCCTCCTCATCCTCTTCCTCTTCCTCCTCATCGTCACTAGCATCTCTTTCGTCTTCCCCTTCGAATACTTGTACCTCTTCTACACAAGTAGATATTGAATGGGGAACTCCTGCTGAGTCGACATCAACTGTATTAGGTACAAGAGGCAGCTCGTCCTCCTAATAAGCCACTTCGTCGACGTCGTAGGTATTTCTGGCTTTAGTCTTGCATACTGCCCACCAGTCGTACCTCGTTGTTCCCCGTCTAGGATATGTTGTAAAATATACGAGTTGAGCTTGACTTGCTAGGATAAATGGTTCGTATCCTTGGTATCGACGACGGTAGTTAATATCCACAAGACCATGCTTGTTAATTTTCTATCCTTGATCTTGTATAGGATCAAACCAATCAACTTTGAACAACACGATCTTGGCAGGCTCTATGCCATAGTTGTACGTCAATTCCACGATCTTCCGTAAGACGCCATAGAAATCATTGCCTAGAGTGACATCTTTGTAGTTTGTAGATTTGATACACAAGCAACTGTTTTTTGTGGAATCAAGATCCAGGAAGCTATCTCTGATGAGAGCATTTGTTGACTTGAACTTAAACCCATTCACGCAATAACTTGGCCATACTTTGACGGCATAAATTGGTCCCTTGGCAAGAGTTCTAATAGATTCATTCTCAAGAATGACGTCCGGACGATCGACCTAAACACGAAAAGATACAAAATTAAGTTTAATGTTAAGTTATTTCTTGTGCAGTTGTGAATGGAGGAAGATTCTAACTAGCTTCTTATGTACATATTGTAACGCCTCAGTCCCAAAATACGTAGGACTAGGAACGTAGACATGCCAGCTGTATTCATACGAAGTATACTCCAATATATGGAAGCCTCGTATAAATACATAAGCTGTAAAATGCAGTAGAACCATAACTAATCTCATCCACACAAAATAAATAAATTAAGATATAATATAATAAGAATAAATAGTCTTGATACAATATGTTGGGCAGAGACAAATCCACTACCAACAAAATAAGGAAAAGTTCATAGAAAATAAAATGAGTGGCGAGCGAAGCGAAGACAATCCAAGTGCAATCATCCTCGAAAAAAATAGCGATGATCACGACTAGAGCTAAAACACCTGCGAAAGACAATAGCACACACCTGGGAAGATAACCAGGTCCTCAGAGGACGTAACAAGACACATAATATCATGCCATATAAACTGAATAAATATTGCTCAAATAAATAAGTAAATTGAATTATAACATGTTCCAATACGCACCTATTGAACGAGCGAACCACCCCCCCAACCAAACAAGGACAGGAGATGGTAAACTAATTCACGGTAACGTATCTTCCCATGCTATGAATCCAATATGGTATTCGAACCCCAATAAGGTTCAATACCTTCTCATCGAAGTAGTAAGTCACACCTACAACCAAACAAGGACAAGATGTGACAAACTAATCCGCGACAAGTTATTGTTTCAAGCCACGGTCAGATACAAGTACCCAAACCAAAAGTACTTGTACCTAACGGATAAGGTAGCCTAACCAGTCTAAGTGATATGTAGTTAAGAACAATCCTTCCTACGCATGGGCCCTGGCTGAATAGGATCGGCTTAGTCCCCCTTTGGGCACCAGAGGCCCCATCAGTACGAGCATGACGTTCCGCAGAATCGTCAGTGGCCGTCAGTAATTTTGGATCATCAATCCCGTATCTCCAGCGGAGAGTCCGGGTCACAAGAGAAGTGCATCGAAGCCCATACGCTAAGGAATTGTCCTCCCCGCCCAATGCCTACTATATTGTATCCACAACACAAACTACTATAACCGCTAAGTCAAACTAGCATGCAACCTCTATTAGCGGTTATTCCTATCGTACGGCTTGTACGTACTGGTGGCCAGCCAATCATGCACTTTCGTGTCCTACATGCGACACACAATTTCGTGTTACAACGTGTCAAGGCCAATGAATGCAACACACGAGGAGGTCCCTTAATTCTAGGTTTAATGTGTAAGAAAAATAATACATAGCAGGAAAAATGAACAGTAAGTTCTAACAGTTATGCCATGTATCACAGTTTATTTTGCATAAAGAAAATAAACATGCATAAAATATGAGCTAAAATAATTAAACAGCAAATGGCAAGGTGTCTTGCCTGGTAGGGCGCCTGGTGTACTGCGATGATCAAGGTGGCACGATCTGCAACTTTGGTGTAACAACTACACAAGGAAACCTTTGATGGTGGCACGGACAGTTCCATTGGGTCCAGAAGGGTCAATTTAGTTAGGGTGAACATAAGGTAGTCTCGAAATGGCCGAAGGAATATGAATAATAGGCTTTGGTCATTGAAAGGAGAAAAGTCAAAGAAAGAAGGAAAAAAATGGATAATAATATATACGAATTTGAGAGCTATTTATAATACTTGAAAATAGGGTTTTATTTAGTAAAAATAATTTAATCAAATACTTAAAATCTAGAAAATTTTTTTAGGGCAAAACTCCAAGTTTTGTCAAAAGGATATTTTAGGCTGAAAACTATATTTTTATAAATCAAAAAATATTTCAAGTGAAACAAATAATTGTAGAAAATTATTTAAGGCTAAATCCCATATTTTATAAAACTATAATTTTGTCAAATAATCTTACTTTACTAGATAGAAATTTTTACAGTAATATCGTAGCCAACAATATTTAGTTTACAAAAATAGTTTCTAAGAAATTATCTAAAGTAATTAGAATAATAATTCGTACTAGTAGTAAAACATTAATAACATAAAGATAAGATTTAGAGTATTACTTAAATCACTATTACATATTGTATGACTAGGATATTAAAAGAGAAATACCTAAAAAAAGAACAACAACAATGTCAACAGTGACCAAATAATAATAATAATAATAATAATAATAATAATAATAATAATAATAATAATAATAATAATAATAATAATGGTAACAATAAAATAATAATAATAATAATAATAATAATAATAATAATAATAATAATAATACAAAATACAAGATATCTCAGCTAAGACCCAAAATAACAAAAATATATAAGAATAAATAATAATAATAATAATGAACAACAATTACCACAGTACAGTTGTTCTCTTCTTCTCGAAATACCATAATAAATAAAAAAACAACAACTAAGTAAATAATTAAATAATTAATGATACTCACCACAGCAATTGGTTCTCCTTTTCCCGAGAAGACCAACTGACGACTAAACCAAAACAAAAAGAAAAACT
This sequence comes from Iris pallida, assembly GCA_029216955.1. Classification (NCBI taxonomy): domain Eukaryota; kingdom Viridiplantae; phylum Streptophyta; class Magnoliopsida; order Asparagales; family Iridaceae; genus Iris; species Iris pallida. The sequence goes on from JANAVB010012195.1 coordinate 3,743,425, forward strand.
AGAGAGGGAAAGGAGTGAGAGAAGAGGGAATTTGAGGGGATAGGTAGAATTCGAGAGAGAGAGAGAGGAGCGGAGCGCTTGGTGGTGAGGAGCGGTGAGCGGCGATCGGGGAGAGTGGAAAGGGGAGGAGCGGAGCGGCCGGGATGGGTGGCACGCGGCTCTCGAGGGTTTGGCGGAGCGGGTTCGGTCGGGTCCGGCGAGAGGGGAGACGCGGTGGTCGGACGCGGAGGTAGGCGAGGAAATCAAGAGGGGAGCTCCGACGCTGAGGGTTTGGAGGCGCCGGCGGCTCGCGGCGAAGGGAATCGACGGTTAGCGGAGTGTCACGCCGGAGGGCGGACGCGGGTGGCTCCGGCGTGCGTGCGGGCGGAGGACGAGGAGTTCGAGGGGTCGGTGGCTTGGCCACGGTGAGCGGCTGGAGATGGGGAACGGTGATCGGAGGGCGGCCAAGGGCGGCGGTCGGGGATCTGCGAAGAGGCCGGAGAGGCGCGCACGGGCGGCGGATGGCCACGGCGGCGGCGCTCCGGTGAGGTAAGACAGTTGATGGTGTTTGTTTTTATTTGGTTTTTTCTTGGGTTTCTGGTGGGTTGTGGCGACGACCGTCGGGTGACGGGGGCGGTGGTTGATTATCGTGTGGCAGTGGCGTGGTGTTTGGTGGCGGCAGCGATGTGCTGCGGGTGGTTACGGCAAGGGTGGCCGGTGGTGATGGTCGCCGGGTGGCGGAGGGTTCGGTCGGGTTTGGTTGGCGGGTGGTGCGACTGAGGTATCGGGCGGGGCTGGGTGCCGACGAGAATTGGCCGGAGTCGGCGGAAGTCTTTGCTGTGGTGGCGGTGGTGAATAAGGTGGTGGTCGGTGATGCGTTCATGACGGCAGGGGTGATGTTGTCGGCGACGGTGGTGGAAGGCTGGGAGTGAAGGTCGGGGACAGTGGTCGGGTACGGCGGACGTTGACGGGAGGCAGAAGCAGCGTAGCGTAGACTTGGCTAGGCTAGGATAGGATTAGGGATTTGATGATGTCGGGGTGTGTCCGATACGAGGAAGAAGATAATGTAAATGTAAATAATGGAATAAGATTGTGGACTGGGTGGGAACACGGACGTACGAATCTTTGGGTTGTGGAAATTGTGGAAGAATAATATGGAGGAGTACCTGCCTATTTATAGGATATGGGAATTCCCACTTAGATAATGATTAGGATTGTTTAAGCCCAAATTAGATAATTAAATTACTAATTTAAATCAATCCAATAAATTCATATCCAAATCAAATCCAAATTCAAATCTAATTAAATCTAATTTAATTCCCTTAGTTTAAAATCAAATTCAATTATTTAGCCATTTAAATAAATACATAAATTCAAAATCAAGATTTAAATGGCCACAATAACTTCCAAATATATTTTTCAAAATACCAATAATAATAATTTCGAAAATAATAAATATTTTTAATTATCTTTGAATAATAAATTACTAATATTAATAAATATCAAAAATTATATTTTTATTTAAAATAAACTAGCAAAATATTTATGAAGTATGTGCATGCACTAAGAGTATTAATTATTCTAAATAAAAGGCTTTACATAAATAAAATCATAAATTTAGGAAATATTACATATATTATTTTGAAACTATAAAAATAAGAAAAATATTTTTCTAAAAATATGTACGCTCGCACATATTCGCACTCGTCGAGCAGAAATAAAATTTCGTGTGCGACGTAAAATACGACTACGCGACGTACAATACAAAATTTTAAATCCGTACAAATATTAATAAAAAAATATAGTAGAAATTTAGGGGTTTTACACATATGCAGTCAACCAAGACGAAAAATGAAGTCTCATTTCTTCTTCTACTTCTTCATCTGCAATGTATGGTCTACTTGACCTCACCTCATCATTAAATTTGCTGAAAACCAATAAATATCGGGATATACTCGTTAAATTATAATAACGGAATCTTGAAATAGATGACTTGAATGTTGAAGATTTTTACTTACCACTCTAGCTTTTCCACTTCATCCTCCTCGCAGTTGGGTAATATATATAACTGGGCCGCCTTTAGTTCCTCATCATTCAAATATCTCTTTTTCAGTTTTCCTGAAGGCTTTCCAAGAGCATTGAAGACTTTCAATAATGCATCATTATATTCTATATCTCCATCGTCGTTCCTCGGAGCTCTTGTTCTATTTGTAGCAATATGAGACTTGAAATACATTGAACAGAAGTTTGTAATCTCCTCAAGGACATAGGCTTCACAAATAGAACCCTCAACCCGTGCCTTATTTTTTACCTTCCTCTTCAGATGGTTTAGATGGCGCTCGAACGGGTACATCCACCGATAACCGACGGGCCCACCAACACGTGCCTCATATGAAAGATGAATTGGCAAATACTCCATAGAGTCGAAGAATCCAGGAGGGAACACCCTCTCAAGCTTACACAATGTTACTGCAATGTCCTTCTTCTGCTTTTCAAGCCGATCGACGAGCAATTTAGTAGAACAAAGATCTCTGAAGAATATGCTAAGCTCTGTCAGTGGATCCCAAACGACATGAGGTAAGAATTCCCGAAATGCAATCGGGATTAACCTCTCAATAAAAACGTGACAGTCGTGGCTCTTCATATCCTGTAGTTTGTTCTCCTTCGGGTCAACACATCTTCTCAAATTCGATACGTACCCATCTGGAAATTTTAGGCCCTGGATCCACCTACAAAGTTTACCTTTGTCCTCCTTGTCCAGTGAGAAAATGGCCCTGGGCTGCTTATACTTTCCACTGCCTTCCTTTATCAAATACAACTCTGGACGTCTGCATATTTCTTCTAAGTCCAACCTGGCCTTGGGATTGTCTTTCGTCTTCCCCTTTACGTCCATCACAGTATTTATTATATTGTCAAATACATTCTTCTCGATATGCATGACATCCAGGTTATGTCTGAGCAGATGGTCACTCCAATATGGTAGGTCCCAGAATATACTCCTCTTCGTCCAGTTGTGAGCGCGGCCAAATCCATCACACTTGTACCCCACTGTAGGCTCTTCAATAGCACTTGACAATTCTTTAACTTCTTTCCATATCGTATCCCCGGACCACCATGGTGGTGGACTGGACTTCTCTACCACGCCAGCATGAAAAGCATTCATGTTCCTCCAGTACGGATGATCCTTTGGCAGGAACTGTCGATGACAATCAAAGAAGCACGATTTTCCTCCGTATTTCAAACGGAAAGCCTTAGTGCGATCCATGCAATACGGACATGCGAGACAACCATGGGTGCTCCAACCCGATAACATTCCATAGACTGAAAAATCATTGATGGTCCACATTAGTGCGGCCCTCATCTGAAGGTTCTGCTTTCTGGAAACATCATATGTGGTTGCACCTACTTCCCACAACTGATTCAGCTCATCTACCAAGGGCTGTAAGTACACATCGATGTTCCTCTTCGGGTTCTTCGGACCTGGAATAATAACAGTTAGGAACATGTAAGGAGTCTTCATACAAATCCAAGGCGACAAGTTGTACAGAGTAACAATCACTGGCCAACAAGAATATTGTGAGCCCGAAAGTTCAAATGGGGTAAAACCGTCGGAGGAAAGCCCCAATCTGACATTACGCGGCTCCGAAGCAAAATCGAAATAAAGTCGATCAAAGTGCTTCCATGCTTTCCCGTCGGATGGATGATCCAGTACTCCATCTATTTGTTCCCGCTTGTGCCAACTCATATTATCAGCTGTCTCCTTTGCCATAAACAACCTCTGCAACCGCGGCGTCAAAGGCAAATATTGCATCGAATCTGTTGGCTTGCGTGCACCAGAAGTCCTTGTTGTACTAGTTGCCTTGAAGCGATCAGCACCACAAAATCTGTAGGCGTCTTCATCTTTGTCGTCCTTATAGTACAACATGCATCCGTTGTGACATGCATCAATTTTTTCATACCCCATCCAGAGTGATCTCACCATTCTCTTAGATCGGTAGAAGTCTTTAGGTAACTTGCCACCCTCCGGCAATATATCTATAATTAACTCCAGGATTCGGTTGTAGCATTCTTGAGACATGTTAAAATCTGATTTTATGCTCAATAATCTTGTAACCACCTCCAACGGTGAATGGTCATCACAACCGGATATAAAGGAGTCCTTGCATTCTCCAGCAACTCCATGAACTTCGTAACATTGGCATTCGGTGCCTCCTCAGCTGCATATTGATTGTTCGGATCAAAACTAGGCCCCGCAGCATCGAAAACCATGTTCGTCCACCCTTGGTCGTAATCAACATGCTCGTGGACATCTACATAAGGCTCCACATAAGGCTCCGGCTCGGAGGCTAAAGACACAAGTTCTCCGTGTGCGGTCCACTGATAATAATTTGGCATGAAACCCCTCGAATACAAATGATATGTCACATCCACTTCCGAATGATATTTCAAGTTGCGACATCTCATACATGGATACTTAATTTTTGTACGGTCCATGTACTGAGGGAACGCCTTGGCAAACGGTAGGAACTGTTGCACACCCTGTATAAATTCATCCCGCACACCGCACATGTTATCAGGATGATGATTGTACATCCATAAACGATTCCACAGATAGTAATTCATATCCATTTTAAGATAATTCTGTAAAGATTGATACAGATAATAATTCATCAGAATGACGATTGTATATCCACAAACGGTTCTGCATAATTGCCAAGTGTGGGGACGAATGGCTCAGAACACAACCCAAAATACATTCTAGCATAAATTAGTTTGAATCATCTATGTTCTATACATATTGTGTAGTATATGTTCTTATCGAATCTAGTATCTGAAGGATGTAACAGAATCAAGATGAACCCACATAATGTAATACTAAGACATTATCTACTACTAAAAGATGTAGTGATAGGTTGTCGTATCATCATTGCCGAGGGATGGGGGTCGGAGGACAGTCAACTTTATCTACGGCTACATAGTTTCTGCCTCGCCAGTTGAATGGCTGCAGGGACTATGTCCTGATCACGATGTCGTACTATAGATTAATGCAAATTCCTTATAGCAAATGTCATACATAGATTTCTGTCTCGCCGGTCGAATGACAGATAATCTAATTAAGACTTTCAACTAAGCAGTCAAAGGGTACTGAACAGAAAGTCTAATTAAGACTTTTAACTAAGCAGCATTGTAGGATTTAAAATATGGTATTCAGGATTAGTATCCATCCTTCGTGACATAGCTGACTCTGCCAAAACCTGACCAACATAACCTACACTAATTATTCCATATTTCAGTAATGTCAGTGAGCTAAATCATACTCAACTGTTGAGAATACTTAGGAGAAAACTCATTCACAGGATTAGTATCCATCCTTCGTGACATAGCTAAAATTTTATAGAGCTCGATAATAATTATTATTCAATTTATTCATCATTTCAAAACCCTGAAAAAGCCCCAAAAAAACTCCCAGTATCAGTAAATAGGGCTCGAACCCTAAATTAGAATTCCAATCCAAGCAAAACATCAAATTGATAGTTGATATGCCCAAAAAACTCCCAGTATCAGTATATAGGTGTCACACTGTGAGTCTCGTGTCCACACAGTAGGACACGACGTGTCCAAACCAACAAAATAGGTGTCACACGAACTAGAAGCGAGTCCACTGTGAGTCTCGTGTCCCCGGCAGCGAGTCCACTGTGAGTCTCGTGTCCCTGGCAGCGAGTCCACGCTCTCGTAGACACGAACTAGAATCGAGAGAGAGAGCTAGAAGACGAGGAGAAACTGGGAAGCGGGGGGGGAGAGTTACCTGAGTAGCTACCTGAGGAAGGAGGAGGAGGAGGAAGAGGAGAAGGAGAAGGAAGATCGTCGGAGGAGCGCCGCAGAGGAGGAGGCCGGAGGAGGGAAATCGCCGGAGGAGCGTCGCGGAGGAGGAGGGCACGAAATATTTAGGGGGAAAATTTGTGAAAGATCGAAAAGCAAAACCCTTGCTATATGAAACGATTAGCGACGTCTTTTTGGACGTCGCTAAACGTCGCTGATATTTATGAAACGACGACGCTACTTAAAGTGCGTCGCTACACGTCGCTACATCAGTGACGTGTACCGACAAACTTGCGATGCCTATTCTCATTTAACAAGTTGCAGTCGCTAGGCGTCGCTATTAGTCGCTGTTAGCGACAAACAGCGATGTCTTGTATAAACGTCGCTAAAACCCCCAAAAATAGCGACGTTCTTCCTTGGAGTCGTTAAATACGTCGCTGATATGACTTATTTTGGTAGTGTTAAAGGATAGCTAATTATCTCATGGCATTATTTACAAATATCTTAGAATACCTTTATTAGATATTTTTCTTGAAACCCTCAAAAGATCTCAATTTTGGCACAAAGTCCTTGCCTTCACCTTGAAGGAAGGCAAGAGGACCCCCCTTGCCATGACCAGCCAAGGGCACCCCCTACCATGCCCCCTTCTTATATAACTACATTAAATCCTTTACATACCATTTTGCATGTATTGAAAACCTAAAAATTTCCTCAACCTTCAAACCTCCATAACTTCTTCAAATTAGCTCTAAACTCATCCTAGTCTTTTGTATTGGGTTCATACAACCTAGAGGGTGCTAAGGGAGGCAAGCAAGCTGGACATATAGCTGTGGACACCAACAAGTGAAGAGGACACACCCCCTCCTTTCCATTGAAATCTTGAGTTTTCACTCAATAGGTAAAGTGCCTCTAAACCTATTAATATTGTGTTTTCTCTTCATGGATGCATTCATCTAGGTACCATGGACCTGTAGGTCAAGTTTGGTAGGAAGTAGATTTGATTTGGTGTCCGTATCGGATACGTATCCATGTTTGAAAAACTGTATTTGTTGAAATGCCACAAAGAAATGAATTTTGGTTAATTGTAAAACTAATTACATGTGTGTGTAGTCCTAGACTTGCTGATCACAACCATACCTGACTGAGCACATTTTGGGTCCATTTTCGTGTCCAAATCGGACACGAACCCACAGCACTGACACTGCACAGGGGTTCGATTAATCCCCTGTTACCCGACCCTAATTTCTCCTTCATCATGCCACATGGACACGTGCCACTTGGCACAGAGGTGGGGGCAACCTCTGACAGGCCCCCCCTCAAATATCTCGGCCTCTCGTGTCGTGTCGAGAGAGCTCTGACACGAATACGGGTTTTATACTGCACTGTGCGCACTGCACAGAGGACACTTCGCGCACGTTGTGTCGCGCGGACACGATACTTGGACACCTCGTGTTTGCACGAGTGTGTAGCCCAACATGTGGGCTACACGTGGGCATGACCACGAGATCCCACGTGGCTCGTGTCGTGTACACGAGACGCTGGAACACGTGCACGATGCGGTCTGAAACACGCGTATCAGTCGTGTTTTCCCGACTGATATGGACCTCGTGTCGTGTCCTGAGGACACGTGGACACGGGGCATGCACTTGGACACGTGCACTACCCCTAGGCGTACCCACTGGGACGAGCATGAGACACGAGTGTGTGCGTGTCGTGTCCTAGAGCTAGGTGCACGCGTGCACGACGCGGTGAAAATTCCCTGTGTCAGGGTTTACCCTATTGGGTTATCTAGAGTTTAGACACGTTGTGTCGTGTCGTGGTGTCGTATCAGGGCCCCTAGACACTAGAGGACACCTAGGGATACTGTTACCAACCCTTGGTTGGGGACCATAGTCGAGTTTAGGGGTTGGTTTTGGGTTTACCCTAACCCACTGTTATAGAGAAAATATTTCCAGTTTTTGTATTATTCCCAGTTTTCAAATTCGAGATTCAAAATGATTTTTGATATTTAATATACATGTATTTGTATGTATACATATTGTATATACATATATATGTGTTTGTGTGTGTGTGTATAGGTGAAAATTTGGGGTATATACATGTGTGTACATATGTATATACATATATGTATATATATATATAGGGGGGGTGTGTGTGTTATTGTGTGTGTGTGTGGGTTTAGTTTCCAGTTCCAGGAAACTGGAAATCCCCCCCCCCCTTTTTTGTGTATCAGTAAATCTCTCTCTCTCACTCTATTTCACTATCTCTCTCACTTTTCTCTCTCTCTCTATATATATATATATATATATATATATATATATATATATATATATATATATATATATATATATATGTGTGTGTGTGTGTGTGTGTGTGTGTGTGTGTGTGTGTGTGTGTGTGTGTGTGTGTGTGTGTATAATGTATAGATGTATGTATGTATATATATATGTGGTATAGAGATAGATATCAATGTGATATTAGCCTATGGTATTCATTATGAGCCTATGGCTATAAGGTTAGGCTTTTGACCCTTGTTTGACTAAAGTTGACCCAAATCAACCTTAGGTCAAACTTGACCTAGTTAACCTAGATTTGACTTGAAATAACCTAGAATGACTAAGGTTTGACTAAACCCTAGACTATTAAACTAGTTAATTTATGTTTGACCATATGGTTATGAGGATAGTCCTATGTAATTTAAGATATGTATGGGATTAAGTGGGATAATTTGGAGTTGTGTCATGATTTGGGTTAGCCCTATGGAGTTGACTTAGATTGTTAATGGTTGACCCTTAACCTAATGTCCTTGTGACTAGTTTATGTTGACCAAAACCTTAGTTAGTCTAAGTTTGACCTAGATTTGACTAACCTTGACTTGCTTGACCTTGTTTGACTTAGTTGACTCCTTATGACCTAGTATGACTTAAGTTGACCTAGTTTGACTATTAGAGTTGATCAAGAGTTGACTTTTAACCAGATTGACCTAGAATCATGTAGTATGCATTGTATACTCTATTTTTACCATTGTGGATATATTGTGACCTATTTTACTCTAAATATGACTCTGTGACACCAGTTCGGGCATCTATTCATATCAGTCATACAGGATGACAGGCGAGTACATTCTCTAATCATTTCATACTTGTTAGGATTTATATTCTTGCTCTAGATTACTTTACATGATGTTGTCACGTTATTATCATGGATTGGTACTATATGGATCTTATCATGCGATGTTATCCCCCTCGGGGTGCATCAAATACAGTTGTCATGTGCTTTTCACGAACATCTTGTATTTTATGTACACCACTTTCATGTATACTCTTGTGCAATCTTGTACTCTCATGATCACGTGAGCAAACATGATAAAAACCTCTTGTGCAAGGTAACGTAACTTGACTGGATCCTTGTGTATTGATTGGGGAGGGTGAGTAGGAAATGGTTATGTGATCAAAATTCCATCTTGTGAAATCTTGTGAAATCATGTATATGTCCATGGTACACTCACGTATGATGGAGTTACCCTTGTATTGTCCTAACCCGTTTATATAACCATCTCATGCTCTAAATAACAAGTTACCTACAGTTCTTACTTATCATATATATAAATATTTTCAGTTATCAAATCTCTCCCCTTTTTATATATATTCTTTACAGTCCATGTATCTTACTCTATGCATGCTTTACATTTCCCAACATGATATGAACTGCGTGAGATGTATTATGCTCGTTCCTGTCCTGACTGGACCTGTTGAAAATATTACAGATGATGATGGTGACTGTCCTACCTTCTATGGGCCACATGAGGGTGACCTTCAGGAGCCTGAGGAGCATCTAGCTCAGTAGAGGGTGCCTAGTCTAGTCTAGTGTTTATAGTTTTCATTTTGTATCGGATTGTTCTGATTGTTAGTTGTGACTTAGTTATATTTCAGGTCTTGTACTTATTTGTGTTGGACATCTACTTTGTGTGGTGTGATAACTCTATTTATATTCAGTTTCTCCCTTTCATCTGATTCCATATCATGTTCTATCTTTCCTAGACTTGTGTTTGAGATATAGAGTTGAGATGTTATGTTATACCTCCGTGCGGAAATGACAGGTTTATATATCTTATTGTTAGATGTTAGATGTTATAGATGACCTATACAGCGTTCTACCGCCGACACTTCGGCGTAGGCTGGACGTACCCACGTTCTCGTGCCCCTAATCAGGGTGCGGGTCGTGACACGTTTTTGTGGTAGCCCATGCAGGTCTGTGTCACAATTAGTGCGATCTCGTAATGATGCTCGACTTAGAGTACTAATTACGAGCCTGCAATTAGGACGTAGGACCTAGGACATGATAGGAGTTTTTCAATCACACCTAGGAAAATTTCTGATCTTTTGATTATCATGATTACTTCCCTTGTATTATATTAACTGTCTCCTTGATAAATCTACTCATGTGCCATATTGATCTCTTTGTTTCGATTCGTCTCCAGGATGACGAAGACGCATCCGCAGGCCACTGGATCGAGTAGCTTGCCCGAGAGATCTGATCAGGCTGAGGAGGAGGTTCACAAGACTGCCCCCAGTGATTCTACTATCCCGGAGACCCCGACAGTTGCACAGGGAGGTCTACTACCTCCACCCTAGAGGGTTTCGGCCGTTGTTCCAGGGATACTGCCGCCACCACCACCGATACCGACGGATACACATCATATGTTCCTTCTTCTTCAGCAGATGATGGAGACTCAGCGGGCCCAGGCAGAGGCATCACAGCGCCAGTCGGAGGCGTCACACCGTCAGATTGAGATGTTGAGGCAGAGCATGGAAAACTCGTATCAGCTTGCACTGGCAGCAGTGGAGAGAGTAGCACCGGGTACGGTACAGGGCCCTACTGGCCAGCAGCCGTACCAGCAGCAGTCCAGGTCGGGGACAGTACTAGACTTTAGGAAGATGAGCTCCAGGGACTTCACGGGCACGGAGGGCATCCTTTATGTAGACGACTGGCTAGAGGATGTGCAGCGGAGTATGGAGCTGGCAGAGCTTCCTAGAGCACTTTGGGTTTCGGCCGCAGCCAGCCGATTCTTCGACATCGTGCTGACATGGTACCGTACGGATCCTCATGCGTCGGTGAGAGGGCTAACATGGGAGAACTTCCGGAGGCTCTTCAAGGAGAAGTTCTTCCCGGACGTGGCTCTTACAGTATTGGAGGGCCAGTTCGTAGGTCTAGTGCAGGGAAACTCGTCGGTGGACGAGTATGCAGCTGAGTTCTTCCGCCTTAGCAGGTTCGCACCTGATATGATCCAGGATGAGGGGCAGAAGGCTCGTAAGTTTCGTAGGGGACTTATTCATGCAGTGCGCACCCGCACCTCGAGACGCCGTGATGCGACGTTCGATCAGATATTGATGGACGCATAGATTGCAGAGGAGGACTTCGGCCTCAAGCTGAAGAGGGGCAGTGATACCTTAGGGGCTAGTTCTAGTATAGGGCCAGCCAAGCGCCCTCACATACAACAGAGGCCAGTTCAACAGTCGTTTCAGGGCCAGGGACATATACTTCACCAGCAGGCACCCAGGCAGCAACAGCACCCTATATGTAACTTCTGTAAGAAGCAAGGTCACAGATGGGACGACTGCAGGAAGAGGCAGGGCCTGTGTTTGCTTTGTGGTTCAGCAGAGCATCAGTTGAGGGAGTGCCCCAAGAACTTGGCACGATTGGCTTAGGCAGCAGCAGGAGCTAGGGCTCCGACAGGGCAGCAGACGGGACCACCGTTGCAGACTCAGCAGCAGAGGTTTGTCCAGCATCAGCAGCAGGCCAAGGGAGGCCAGCCGGGGCGAGCTTTCGCCATGGCAGTCGATGATGCACAGGCAGAGGGAGAGCTGATTACAGGTTCCAACCTTTTCGATTCTATTTCCGTATTTGCCTCCTTATAACTGTCTTGAAATTTGATTCTATCTATTCCTCGTAGTTGATAAAATTTTGTTCGGATATTTCATTGTAAATTATTTTCTTCTGAGATAAGTCGTACGGGCTAGGTCGTCTCGATTATGGGATCTAGAGTCTTCTATAGTCATGCTAGCTGGCATAGTGAGGACATATAGTCGAATTTTGGACGTATTTCTCGGGTGTGGAAATTTAAGGTTTTCGCGGCCAAGCATGCGGCAATGCAAAAATTTTAAATACCATGATTCTAGAGGTATGTACCTTAGTCGAGGACTCTGTGAATATCGTAGCCTTGCTCACTAGCATGACAAGATTCTGAGTATCATGATTTTGAACAGACGCATATGATTATCGGACTGTGTGTTTGAGACTGTGATTGTTGGGGTGTTTGACCTAGAAGGAGTATGACCATTTTAATTTCGAAGACGAAATTTTTCTAAGGAGGGTAGACTTGTAGCACCCAGTTTCTAAAATGAGGGTAATTTTAAGATTTTGTAATTATAATTATTTAAAAATGATATTTAAACCATATTATGATTTTTGGTGATTTTAGTTATTTTAAAACTATTTTAAAACCACGACTTGTGATTTTGATATTTTGCTAATGCAACCTTAGAGATTACTTAACCTAGAGACTAACCATGATCATATGAGCCTAGTCATAGGTTTAGAACATCAAGTTAGGGCTTTTTAGTCTAAGGGGTATTTTGGTAATTTACTAGGAATTTTTGAAATTATTGGATTTATGTGAATTATTATTATTTAATTATTGTCATGAGGGTCCCTAACCTAGTTTACCCTAATCTAGAGGTTAGCCACTAACCTAGAGATTACACTACTAAAATCTATCAAATCAGCGACGCGCCAAGACGTCGCTAAATAGGGTAAATACGTCGCTAATTTCTATTAGCGACGAATTTAGCGACGTTTTAAGTAGTCGCTATTAACCTAGTCGCTAAACAAGAAAATATCGCAATACGTCGCTATTGCGACGTACTTTAGCGACGCGGACACGTCGCTAATTTAGTGACTGCCAGCGACATAAAACGTCATCATTTACCGACGTATCCTAGCGACGTTGAGCGACTTGACATGCATCGATGTTGACCTGGCTTTAGAGCTAAATGACGACGTTTTGCGACTTTTTAACGTCACTATATTACCGACATATAGCGACATTTCGTGATGTTCTATGTAGCGACATTTAGTGACGATCAGCGACGGTACTCATTAAAGTTAGCGACGTACTTAGCGAAGTTTATATCGTCGCTGGACGTCGCTGCCAGTCGCTGAACGTCGCTAATATTAAAAAAAAAATTACAGCATTTGCAGCATTTGCAGAATTTGTAGCACCATTTGTTACAACAACGACGGTGTATCACGAACACAGTATCAAACAACACATATACACACAATCACGAACACGTTTGAAACACAATCAACACAGATTTATGAAAATTTGTAACAATGTCAAACATAATGTGTCCACATAAGAATAATGAATGTATAACCACATAAAAGACCCAACAATGGGCCATCACACAACAATGTATATGCCGACTACGACTGATCAAGAGGAGCATCACCGCTCCTGGAAAGAAGGTAAGCATACTGCTCCGGTGTAAGAACCACCGACGACGATGAAGGAGGAGGCAATGCAACCGCTGGAGAAGGAGACAGTGTAACCGCTGGAGATGTGTGCGTCCGCGTCTCCTCTAGGGCTCGGAGTCTGGCGCTGCATTGCTCCATGCAAGTCGCTATCCTGGTAACGGTGTCGTGAATGGACTCATGTGTCCCCTGTACTTGCTGTACGGTGCGCTCGAGCTCGTCAAAGCGTGCGGTGACCGACGCAGCGTCCTCTTGCGCCTGAGGCCCTTGCTGCTTAGCAATACTCCTCAGCATATCGTCGCGCAGCTCAGCAATCCGGCGGACAATGGTCTCCTCGACTCGGGATGACTCGGCCTGTGACGGCTGTGAATGCACACTGGAAGAGGGAGCCCTGGATGCCTGCGTCACAAGAAATGTGTCGTAGGACCCCGTACCGTAGTACGTACCCCTCTGAAGACCACCAACAGCGGTCTTCCAGAGCTCGTCCTCCGACTGAGGCGGACTGGGTTGCGATGTACCAACCCCTCCCTCTCCCTGTGCACTAGCACTCGCACGCTCATCACGTAGCCTAACATACTCTTCCTAGAAATCATTGTGCATCTCTATACATCAGTACTTACCTAAATTAGCCTAATAAACGTCTAAAATATTTAATTATTATTAAGTATATGGTTATCTGTATATTCTTCAAGTTGTGTTAAAAATTAACGAAATCTAAATTAGTATTTACATAGCTATGAGTAGCCCGGTCGTCGATGAGCTTCCCGTCCTTCCGATGGGTGGCCAGGAAGACGGTCACCATGTTTGCGTCCTCACCCCTCTTCACCTGCGTGTTTGTTATATTTTATTCTTTAGTAAAATAGAAAATTATATACTCCTACTATCAATAAAATCTTATATTTTACAATAAATTACATACCAGACGACGAAAATGTTCCGTCATAGAAATCGATCCACCACACCACTTTTCGGCCATCGTCCTAGCCGCCTTCGCCTTCTTCGACCGCTCTTTGTACTCGGGCTCCTCAAATCGAGCCCTCATCGTGGTCCACTGGTCAGGTGTGATCCAACCAGCAATCTGTTTTCCGGAGCGGTGACGTTTTTTCTGATCGTCAATTGCATCACGGATCAACTTGGCGGCGACGGCAGGAAACTGCCTCTCAATCTGCTCGGCCCGGTGTGGTGGATAAAAATAAGTCCTCTACAAGAATTACAAATTAAAATAATAAGTTCTAAAAAATGCTTAAAATTATATTAATTATACTAAATTAACTATCTTTAGTTACCTTGAAGTGGGCAAACCAGAATGCCTTCCTCTCTTCCGAGGCATCCGAGTAGTTGATCCACGGACCCCCATAGTTGGACCTTAGAAAGGTGCCCAACGCTCTCTGTACCGACGAGGGACGATATCTGTATACAATGATAACCGACGTATTAATGAATATATATATAGATATACAGACATGCATAAAATATTGATTTAACTTACTTCGTAGGACCGTCGGCCCAAATCTCCATCCTCGTCTCGCCCTGAGGTGCGCATGGAGGGTCGCTCTGGTATGGATCCGCCCGGGCGGGACGGGCGGGAGTAGGGACTACCTCCTCCACCTGCTCCCCACCCGCCATGCTGCTATCAGCGCTAGGAAGGCTAGGAGAAGTAGTATGATCAGCAAGCCTGGAACTGCTCGTCGCAGGTGCACTGCCACCCGGACCTGAGACCGTATGGTACAATGGAGTGCTCGGGTCAGACGATGGTCCAGAGCCATTCTCCTGTAACGGAGCTCTCTGCCCACCTAAGGACACAGATCGTCCTGGCCTATCTCCGCGTCGTCCTGAGGTGCCTCCGCGTCGTCCTGCCATGCTGATAATAACATTGGAGTTCATAATTTAAGACTACAGAAATATGAATACATCGAAATCATAGTTTATGATTGAAAATATAAATAAATACAATGACAGTTTAGAAATATCTGCATATATTGGAATTCATAATTTAAGTTTTCAAAAATGATCATAGTTCATAATTTAAGATTACAGAAGTATGAATACATCAAAATCACAGTTTCTCAATCATCCTCTGAAAATTCATCTTCTTCGTTTGCCTCCTCCTTATCCTCTTTCTCTTCCTCCTCATCGTCACTAGCATCTCCTTCGTCTTCCCCTTCGGATACTTGTACCTCTTATACACAAGTAGATATTGAATGGGGAACTTCTGCTGAGTCGACATCAACTGCATTAGGTACAAGAGGCAGCTCATCCTCCTGATAAGCCACTTCATCGACGTCGTAGGTATTTCTGGCTTTAGTCTTGCATACTGCCCACCAGTCGTACCTCGTTGTTCCCCGTCTAGGATATGTTGTAAAATATACGAGTTGAGCTTGACTTGCTAGGATAAATGATTCGTATCCTTGGTATCGACGACGGTAGTTAATATCCATAAGACCATGCTTGTCAATTTTCTATCCTTGATCTTGTATAGGATCGAACCAATCAACTTTGAACAACACGATCTTGGCAGGCTCTATGCCATAGTTGTACGTCAATTCCATGATCTCCCGTAAGATGCCAAAGAAATCATTGCCTAGAGTGACATCTTTGTAGTTTGTAGATTTGATACACAAGCAACTGTTTTTTGTGGAATCAAGATCCAGGAAGCTATCTCTGATGAGAGCATTTGTTGACTTGAACTTAAACCCATTCACGCAATAACTTGGCCATACCTTGACGGCATAAATTGGTCCCTTGGCAAGAGTTCTAATAGATTCATTCTCAAGAATGACGTCCGGACGATCGACCTAAACACGAAAAGATACAAAATTAAGTTTAATGTTAAGTTATTTCTTGTGCAGTTGTGAATGGAGGAAGATTCTAACTAGCTTCTTATGTACATATTGTAACGCCCCAGTCCCAAAATACGTAGGACTAGGAACGTAAACATGCCAGCTGTATTCATACGAAGTATACTCCAATATATGGAAGCCTCGTATAAATACATAAGCTGTAAAATGCAGTAGAACCATAACTAATCTCATCCACACAAAATAAATGAATTAAGATATAATATAATAAGAATGAATAGTCTTGATACAATATGTTGGGCAGAGACAAATCCACTACCAACAAAATAAGGAAAAGTTCATAGAAAATAAAATGAGTGGCGAGCGAAGCGAAGACAATCCAAGTGCAATCATCCTCGAAGAAAATAGCGATGATCACGACTAGAGCTAAAGCACCTGCGAAAGACAATAGCACACACCTGGGGAGATAACCAGGTCCTCAGAGGACGTAACAAGACACATAATATCATGCCATATAAACTGAATAAGTATTGCTCAAATAAATAAGTAAATCGAATTATAACATGTTCCAATACGCACCTATTGAACGAGCGTACCATCCCCCCAACCAAACAAGGACAGGAGATGGTAAACTAATTCACGGTAACGTATCTTCCCATGCTATGAATCCAATATGGTATCCGGACCCCAACAAGGTTCAATACCTTCTCATCGAAGTAGTAAGTCACACCTACAACCAAACAAGGACAAGATGTGACAAACTAATCCGCGACAAGTTATTGTTCCAAGCCACGGTCAGATACAAGTACCCAAACCAAAAGTACTTGTACCTAACGGATAAGGTAGCCTAACCAGTCTAAGTGATATGTAGTTAAGAACAATCCTTCTTACGCATGGGCCCTGGCTGAATAGGATCGGCGTAGTCCCCCTTTGGGCACCAGAGGCCCCATCAGTAAAAGCATGACGTTCCGCAGAATCGTCAGTGGCCGTCAGTAATCTTGGGTCATCAACCCCGTATCTCTAGCGGAGAGTCCGGGTTACAAGGGAAGTGCATCGAAGCCCATACGCTAAGGAATTGTCCTCCCCGCCCAATGTCTACTGTGTTGTATCCACAACACAAACCACTATAACCGCTAAGTCAAACTAGCATGCAACCTCTATTAGCGGTTATTCCTATCGTACGGCTTGTACGTACTGGTGGCCAGCCAATCACGCACTTCCGTGTCCTACATACGATACACAACTTCGTGTTACAACGTGTCAAGGCCAATGAATGCAACATACGAGGAGGTCCCTTAATTCTAGGTTTAATATGTAAGAAAAACAATACATAGCAGGAAAAATGAACAGTAAGTTCTAACAGTTATGCCATGTATCACAGTTTATTTTGCATAAAAAAAATAATAAACATGCATAAAATATGAGCTAAAATAATTAAATAGCAAATGGCAAGGTGTCTTGCCTGGTAGGGCACCTGGTGTGCTACGATGATCAAGGTGGCACGATCTGCAACTTTGGTATAACAACTACACAAGGGAACCTCTGGTGGTGGCACGGACAGTTCCATTGGGTCCAGAAGGGTCAATTTAGTTAGGGTGGACATAAGGTAGTCTCGAAATGGCCGAAGGAATAGGAATAATAGGCTTTGGTCATGGAAAGGAGAAAAGTCAAAGAAAGAAGGAAAAAAAATGGATAATAATATATACGAATTTGAGAGCTATTTATAATACTTGAAAATAGGGTTTTATTTAGTAAAAATAATTTAATCAAATACTTAAAATCTAGAAATTCTTTTTAGGGCAAAACTCCAAGTTTTGTCAAAAGGATATTTTAGGCTGAAAACTATATTTTTATAAATCAAAAAATATTTCAAGTGAAACAAATAATTGTAGAAAATTATTTAAGGCTAAATCCTATATTTTATAAAACTATAATTTTGTCAAATAATCTTACTTTACTAGATAGAAATTTTTACAGTAATATCGTAGCCAACAATATTTAGTTTACAAAAATAGTTTCTAAGAAATTATCTAAAGTAATTAGAATAATAATTCGTACTAGTAGTAAAACATTAATAACATAAAGATAAGATTTATAGTATTACTTAAATCACTATTACATATTGTATGACTAGGATATTAAAAGAGAAATACCTAAAATAAGAACAACAACAATGTCAACAGTGACCAAATAATAATAATAATAATGGTAACAATGAAATAATAATAATAATAACAATAATACAAAATACAAGATATCTCAGCTAACACCCAAAATAACAAAAATATATAATAATAAATAATAATAATAATGAACAACAATTACCACAGTACAGTTGTTCTCTTCTTCTCGAAATACCATAATAAATAAAAAACAACAACTAAGTAAATAATTAAATAATTAATGATACTCACCACAGCAATTGGTTCTCCTCTTCCCGAGGAGACCAACTGACGACTAAACCAAAACAAAAAGAAAAACTAGAGAGGGAAAGGAGTGAGAGAAGAGGGAATCAGAGGGGATAGATAGAATTCGAGAGAGAGCGAGGAGCGGAGCGCTCGGTGGTGAGGAGCTGTGCGCGGCTACCGGGGAGAGAGGAAAGGGGAGGAGCGGAGCGGCCGGGATGGGTGGCACGCGGCGCTCGAGGGTTTGGCGGAACGGGTTCGGTCGGGTCCGGCGAGAGGGGAGACGCGGTGGTCGGACGCGGAGGTAGGCGAGGAAATCGAGAGAGGAGCTCCGGCGCTGAGGGTTTGGAGGCGCCGGCGGCTCGCGGCGAAGGGAATCGGCGGTTAGCGGAGTGTCACGCCGGAGGGCGGACGCGGGTGGCTCCGGCGTGCGTGCGGGCGGAGGACGAGGAGTTCGAGGGGTCGGTGGCTTGGCCACGGTGAGCGGCTGGAGATGGGGAACGGTGATCGGAGGGCGGCCAAGGGCGACGGTCGGGGATCTGCGGAGAGGCCGGGGAGGCGCGCACGGGCGGTGGATGGCCACGGCGGCGGCGCTCCGGTGAGGTAAGACAGTTGATGGTGTTTGTTTTTATTTGGTTTTTTCTTGGGTTTCTGGTGGGTTGTGGTGATGACCGTCGGGTGACGGGGGCGATGGTTGATTGTCGTGTGGCAGTGGCGTGGTGTTTGGTGGCGGCAGCGATGTGCTGCGGGTGGTTACGGCAAGGGTGGCCGGTGGTGATGGTTGCCGGGTGGCGGAGGGTTCGTTCGGGTTTGGTTGGCGGGTGGTACGACTGAGGTATCGGGCGGGGCTGGGTGCCGACGAGAGTTGGCCGGAGTCGGCAGAAGTCTTTGCTGTGGTGGCGGTGGTGAATAAGGTGGTGGTCGGTGATGCGTTCATGACGGCAGGGGTGATGTTATCGGCGACGGTGGTGGAAGGCTGGGGATGAAGGTCAGGGACCGTGGTCGGGTACGGCGGACGTTGACGGGAGGTAGAAGCAGCGTAGCGTAGACTAGGCTAGGCTAGGATAGGATTAGGGATTTGATGATGTCGGGGTGTGTCCGACACGAGGAAGAAGATAATGTAAATGTAAATAATGGAAAGAGTTCTAATAGATTCATGCAATAACTTGGCCATACTTTGACGGCATAAATTGGTCCCTTGGCAAGAGTTCTAATAGATTCATTCTCAAGAATGACGTCCGGACGATCGATCTAAACACGAAAAGATACAAAATTAAGTTTAATGTTACGTTATTTCTTGTGCAGTTGTGAATGGAGGAAGATTTTAACTAGCTTCTTACGTACATATGCAGTCAACCAAGACGGAAAATGAAGTCTCATTTCTTCTTCTACTTCTTCATCTGCAATGTATGGTCTACTTGACCTCACCTCATCATTAAATTTGCTGAAAACCAATAAATATCGGGATATACTCGTTAAATTATAATAACGAAATCTTGAAATAGATGACTTGAATGTTGAAGATTTTCACTTACCACTCTAGCTTTTCCACTTCATCATCCTCGCAGTTGAGTAATATATATAACTGGGCCGTCTTTAGTTCCTCATCATTCAAATATCTCTTTTTCAGTTTTCCTGAAGGCTTTCCAAGAGCATTGAAGACTTTCAATAATGCATCATTATATTCTATATCTCCATCGTCGTTCCTCGGAGCTCTTGTTCTATTTGTAGCAATATGAGGCTTGAAATACATTGAACAGAAGTTTGTAATCTCCTCAAGGACATAGGCTTCACAAATAGAACCCTCGACCCGTGCCTTATTTTTCACCTTCCTCTTCAGGTGGTTTAGATGGCGCTCGAACGGGTACATCCACCGATAACCGACGGGCCCACCAACACGTGCATCATATGAAAGATGAATTGGCAAATGCTCCATAGAGTCGAAGAATCCAGGAGGGAACACCCTCTCAAGCTTACACAATGTTACTGCAATGTCCTTCTCCTGCTTTTCAAGCCAATCGACGAGCAACTTAGTAGAACAAAGATCTCTGAAGAATATGCTAAGCTCTGTCAGTGGATCCCAAACGACATGAGGTAAGAATTCCTGAAATGCAATCGGGATTAACCTCTCCAAAAAAATGTGACAGTCGTGGCTCTTCATACCCTGTAGTTTGTTCTCCTTCGGGTCAACACATCTTCTCAAATTCGATATGTACCCGTCTGGAAATTTTAGGCCCTGGATCCACCTACAAAGTTTACCTTTGTCCTCCTTGTCCAGTAAGAAATGGCCCTGGGCTGCTTATACTTCCCACTGCCTTCCTTTATCAAATGCAACTCTGGACGTCTGCATATTTCTTCTAAGTCCAACCTGGCCTTGGGATTGTCTTTCGTCTTCCCCTTTACGTCCATCACAGTATTTATTATATTGTCAAATACATTCTTCTCGATATGCATGACATCCAGGTTATGTCTGAGCAGATGGTAGGTCCCAGAATATACTCCTCTTCGTCCAGTTATGAGCGCGGCCAAATCCATCACACTTGTACCCCACTGTAGGCTCTTCAATAGCACTTGACAATTCTTTAACTTCTTCCCATATCGTGTTTCCGTACCACCGTGGTGGTGGACTGGACTTCTCTACCATGCCAGCAAGAAAAGCATTCATGTTCCTCCGGTACGGATGATCCTTTGGCAGGAACTGTCGATGACAATCAAAGAAGCACGGTTTTCCTCCGTGTTTCAAACGGAAAGCCTTAGTGCGATCTATGCAATACGGACATGCGAGAGGACCATGGGTGCTCCAACCCGATAACATTCCATAAGCCGAGAAATCATTGTTGGTCCACATTAGTGCGGCCCTCATCTGAAAGTTCTGCTTTCTGGAAACATTATATGTGGTTGCACCTACTTCCCACAACTGATTCAGCTTATCTACCAAGGGCTGTAAGTATACATCGATGTTCCTCTTCGGGTTCTTCGGACCTGGAATAATAACAGTTAGGAACATGTAAGGAGTCTTCATACACATCCAAGGCGACAAGTTGTACGGAGTAACAATCACTGGCCAACAAGAATATTTTGAGCCCGAAAGTCCAAATGGGGTAAAACCGACGGAGGAAAGCCCCAATCTGACATTACGCGGCTCCGAAGCAAAATCGGAATACACTCGATCAAAGTGCTTCCATGCTTCCCCGTCGGATGGATGATCCAGTACTCCATCTGTTTGTTTCCGCTTGTGCCAACTCATATTATCAGCTGTCTCCTTTGCCATAAACAACCTCTGTAACCGCAGTGTCAAAGGCAAATAGTACATCGAATCTGTTGGCTTGCGTGCACCAGAAGTCCTTGTTGTACTAGTTGTCTTGAAGCGATCGACACCACAAAATCTGCAGGCGTCTTCATCCTTGTCGTCCTTATAGTACAACATGCATCCGTTGCGACATGCATCAATTTTTTCATACCCCATCCAGAGCGATCTCACCATTCTCTTGGATCGGTAGAAGTCTTTAGGTAACTTGCCACCCTCCGGCAATATATCTATAATTAACTCCAGGATTCGGTTGTAGCATTCTTGAGACATGTTAAAATCTGATTTTATGCTCAACAATCTTGTAACCACCTCCAACGGTGAATGGTTATCACAACCGGATATAAAGGAGTCCTTGCATTCTCCAGCAACTCCATGAACTTCGCAGCATTGGCATTCGGTGCCTCCTCAGCTGCATATTGATTGTTCGGATCGAAACTAGGCCCCGCAGCATCGAAAACCATGTTCGTCCATCCTTGGTCGTAATCAGCATGCTCGTGGACATCTACATAAGGCTCCACATAAGGCTCCGGCTCGGAGGCTAAAGACACAAGTTCTCCGTGTGCGGTCCACTGATAATAATTTGGCATGAAACCCCTCGAATACAAATGATATGTCACATCCACTTCTGAATGATATTTCAAGTTGCGACATCTCATACATGGACACTTAATTTTTGTACGGTCCATGTACTGAGGGAACGCCTTGGCAAACTGCAGGAACTGTTGCACACCCTGTATAAATTTATCCCGCACACCGCACATGTCATCAGGATGACGATTGTACATCCACAAACGGTTCCACAGATAGTAATTCATATCTATTTTAAGATAATTCTGCAAAGATTGACACAGATAATAATTCATCAGGATGACGATTGTATATCCACAAACGGTTCTGCATAATTGCCAAGTGTGGGGACGAATGGCTCAGAATACAACCCAAAATGCATTCTAGCATACATTAGTTTGAATCATCTATGTTCTGTACATATTGTGTAGTATATGTTCTTATCGAATCTAGTATCTAAAGGATGTAATAGAATCTTATGCTCTCCATTCCTTGTTTGAATGAATGATTGCTTGATTGATTGCCTTGTTATAGTTTGCCTGTGATTAGTATAGCTTGTCTTTGCTTCTCTAGCATCTTGATTAAATTCCGAGGACGGAATTCTTTTAAGGTGGGTAGTGTTGTAATGACCATTGTTCGTATTACGTATTTTGGTGTACGTGTACGTATTTAGACTCGTATTGCATGTCTCCCTGCTTGATTTAATTCGGCATTTCATTGATTGGTTTATCTTGGTTCGGTTCGGCTGGTTTGGCTTGGTTCAGTTTTGTTATGAACCAACCCCACCTACCACCACCCTCATTATTTATATCCCACCAAACATTTCTTTCTCCTCATTAACTCTTCTTCTTCCCTACCATTACTCTCCTCACCTACCCGAGAGGGAGAGCTTAGGCAAGTGGAGCTTACTTCATGAAGGAACTCAGTTTTTATTGTCCCATTCTCTTCCTCACGAGATTCTAACACACTTTAATACTTAGCATTTCTAATTTTCATGGTTCAATTTATGTAGATCTAAGTTTATTGTATTTTCGAATTTCTGGGGTTTTGATCTATTTAACCTTGTTATTATCTAGTTTTGATGGTTCCAAGTTGTAGAGAATTTGATATGTCCTATTTTGACCTATGGAAGTCTGGATTCTGACCTCGGATGAAGGATTTAGGAAGCTTTGCAGCCATGGATTCATGATTTTTCTTCTCGGACCAGTAGAGAAAAAAAAAAACAGCCTTCCAGCCGCATAGCAATACTTGATCGCGTGGACCTTCATGCGGCAAGTTTTCCCTGGCCGTATGGCAATTGTTGTCGCATGAACTCAATTACTTGCAGCCGCATATAACCCGTCCCTTCTCAGCCGTATAAGCCCGCATATCTCTCCAACCGCATGCTCCCCCTTTTTTCCTGAGCCGCATGAGCTTCCTTAGCCGCATGGCCCTTCCCTTAATCCTTGTCCTCTTTGATGATTATATTATTATTATTATTATTATTATTATTATTATTATTATTGTTATATTGAAATGCTGCATAGATTTGCACATATCCCCTGAATACGACAGTGGCCCGCCGTGGCGCACTTTTGACAAGCAAACCAGACATGACATCCTCCGATATGATGTTAAGACAGCTAGCCTGACATGACAAGAATGGTTGATCTGGATACCGTGGGCGATTGTGTTTGTACAAATAAACCAGTATTGTCTTGCATCATGTCTAGGATAGGGATCTCCTGAATACCACGATCAGGGGTACCTACTGAAATCGACTAAGTCTAATAACTAGAAAATCCAATAGTCATGGAGAGATTTCCCAGCTACAGTCAATCATGTTATCTGGGCGCCCATCATGGGATTTGTAGCCTACCGTCGAGTAGGGCACATTTCCAGCTCACTGTCATATGTTGTAACGCCTAAGCTACTTAAGGGTACATGCATTTCTTTGATAATATACCCACATGAATTCAATCCCCTAATTGCGTATGGATAACCTGGATGGTCTGCAGGGCTTGTGGCTGTTGGGATAATCTTATTGTATTTGCTAGTAACTAGGCCTATGATAACCCTAGTTAGTTAAAGTATCAAGCCGTACTCATTGCTTGGCCGTGATTGATTGGATGGAGTTTAGCCCAGCTTAGTCTTGTCCTGATCCTGTACAAGATTGTGACATGACGAAATTATTCATGCTTGCCTTAACAATAATGATCAGGGGACCAGTTCTGTTCAGGCGAAGAGTTACAACCCCGGTCCTTGTTTGGTTTAAGGGTTGTAACCTGGCTCCCGGAGCAGTTCTGTGTCCTCTCTTCATTTATTGTCTTATTGCGCCCCATGCCATGCTCGTCATGTTTTACCTTACTTCAATAGCATGATTATTTATACAGACCTTAACAATAAAGATCAGGGGTTCAGTTCTGTTCAAGCGAAGGGTTACAACCCCGGTCCTTGTTTGGTTTAAGGGTTGTAACCTGTCTCCCAGAGCAGTTCTATGTCCTCTCTTCGTTTATTGACTTATTATCTTACCAACTGTATTTGAGACA
Source organism: Iris pallida (assembly GCA_029216955.1). Classification (NCBI taxonomy): domain Eukaryota; kingdom Viridiplantae; phylum Streptophyta; class Magnoliopsida; order Asparagales; family Iridaceae; genus Iris; species Iris pallida. Next base: position 3,768,368 of record JANAVB010012195.1, read on the forward strand.
GGTTTTTATTCAGGTGAAAGGTTGCAACTCCGGTCCTTGTTTGGTTTAAGGGTTGCAATCTAGATACTTGAATGGTTTCCTCGTACTCAATTTATTATTGTTATCTCCGTTATTATCAGTTTTGTTTATAATTATCTTTAATATTCAATTGTTATATGCTGGTTTTAGTTCCTAAGTGAAGCCTCCTTTGTGGCACTTGCTCTTTTTGGGGTCTGACCCAGCTGGTTTTGTATGGCCAGATATTGGAGCAGCTCTAGTGGATCTACCTATCTTCCAGCCAGATGGTGACCACCAGGCGTAACCCTGGCAACGAGTAGATTTTTTGTTCTCCCATTTTATTGTAAAAATATTATTTTAAGGCGTTTAGCCGACGAGCACGTGTTTAGCTCGATTGCATCTTTATTTACTGTCTGCCTACGGGCTGTAACATGATTGACAAATCCTAGGGTTGATCATGTATGACTAAAGCTCTTGCTAGTCTTGACATTTTATACGACTAGCTTCATGATCATCCAAATATATAATGTATGGGACGCCTTACTATTATATATTTGATGCTCTAACATCTTGTGATTGTTATTACTTGCTTAAGATTGAGACAATAGGCTTCTTCATGACCTTAAGAGACTGATGGCTTGTAGTTAAACCCTCATGTATCTAGACAGCCGTGACCGTATAGTGAGGTGGGTTGTACTTTAATATACGTAGCTGGCTATGTATGCCCCCGCTCTCCAGTATTCTGGTTCTGGGACGTTACAGAAACTCTTTGAAAGTAGGCAGCACCTGATCCTTTGTCTTTAAGGCATAAACCCAAACCTTCCTGGAACAGTCATCAATAAAAGTTACAAAGTAAGAAGCACCACCAATAGATTTTACCTTCATAGGACCGCAGACATCCAAGTGAATCAACTCGAGCAACGCTGACTTCCTTGAACTTGGGTGACTTTAGAAAAGAAACCCTATTTTGCTTCCCAGCTAAGCAGTGCGTGCACTTCTCCAACTTTGTAGACTTGAGCCCTGGAATCACCTTTCTGTTCACCAAGTAGCACATCCCCTTCTCGCTGATATAACCGAGCCGCCTGTGCCACAACTCGGTAGACGCATCACTGACTGCATTCACCTCCTGTGTCCCCTGTGCGCTCCCCTCCATATAGTAGAGATCGGACATCTTGCATCCTCTGGCAATCACCATCGAACCTCTGGAAAGCTTCCACTTACCATTTCCGAAGAGACTAAAGAATCCCTCGTCATCCAACCTTCCAACCGACACCAGGTTGAAACGGATATCAGGGACATGACGAACATCTTTGAGAAAAAACTGCACCCATCTTCGTTCTCAAATGCACATCTCCAATGGCAACCGCCTTCGACACATCTCCATTGTCCATCTTTAACACTCCACAGTCGTCTGTCGTGTAAGTGGTAAATAGTGCCCTATTGTGAGATACATGCGCTGAAGCTCCTGAGTCTACCAGCCAAGAATTGTCATCGCAGGTGAGGTTTGTGATAACCTCATCACCTACGACGATCACATCACCTCCTTGTATCGAGGCAGCCGCTGTAGTGTTCTCATCTTGCTTCCCCTTGTCGCCCTTCTTTTCTCTCTTCCAAGCGAAACTGTTTCGCTTGATGTGGCCCTTCTTGCCACAATGGTAACACTCTGAGTCCTCGTACCGACCCTTGGACTTTCATCTGTTCTTGTCTCTGCCACCACCTAGACCCCTGCTTTTGCCCCTTCCGTAGCTGTCTGAAACTATTTCTCTGAGTGATGGGATATGGATGAAGTGCCCTGAGAACGTCTCGACATCTCTTCATTCAGTACCCCGCTCTTGGCAAACTCCAGACTGACCACGCCTTCCAGAGCAGAAGCGATCATAGATACTCGTACGGTCTCCCACGAGTCTGGCAATGTACACAACAACCACAGTTCTTGAACCTCGTCGTCGAACTTGACTCTCATCGAAGAAAGCTGGTCAACCATGCCCTGGAAATCACTCAAGTGGTCCGTAATAGATGCCCCATCTTTGTATTGCAGACCCATCATCGTTCGAATCAGGAAAAACTTGTTTACCCCGGTCTTCTTCGCGTACAAAGATTCCAGCTTATCCCATAACGTCTTCGCGTGCTCAATATTGGCAACGTGGTTGTACACGTTCCGTCAACAAACTGCCGAATGTACCCACACACCTGTATATGCTCGAAGTTCTGGTCCTTATCGGATTTCTTATTGAGCTTCTCGAATGCAAAAACTGGAAGATGCAACTTCTTGACGAACAGTAAATCCTTTATCTTGCTCCGCCAATAATGGTAGTTGGTACCGTTCAGGTTCACCATGTGCACCGGCTTCACATCCATCTCTGCTTCCTGGTTTGACTGTCAACTCTTGACACTTCTTTGAACCCAAAGCTCTGATACCACTCTGTTGGGAACGAAGCACGGAAACTGTAAAACCCAAAATTTTTGGAATTATTAATTGTCTGATTTTATTTGTCTGTAGCATAATCTTAGTCTTATTATTATTATTATTATTATTATTATTATTATTATTATTATTATTATTATGTTCGGATCAGGAAAATATTATTTTTATAAAAAAAATTAATTATTGGATTTTTGATTGTGGCCTGTCCCTATCCCGTGCCCAGGGATCTGACCCCGAGCCTGAACCCAACTTCGTTTCCCGTCCCGAATCCATCGTTAAATCCTTTAATTAATTATTAGCCTTAGATATATATAATTATATTTATAGTTAAAAGGAAAAAAAGAAAAACTAAAAACCCGTAACCCCCACGACCTGGTTTCCCCACGACCAGGCCGCCCCCCATTTGCTCCTCTAATCTCTCCTCTCTTTCCACTTCTTCTTTTTCTTCTTTATTAACCCACCCCCACTTCTCATTCTCCCCTCACTTCCATTCCAGAGCACTCCACAGCCTAAATCTCCTTCTCCTTCCTTCCCCATCTCACTTCTTCCCCAAATTCCCAAATCCCTAGCCCGATTCGAGCCTTAGCCTCGTGCCCGGCCTCAGCAAGCAACGTCGGCCGCCTCCCGTGCCGGGCCGACCCCCCAGCGGCCTCCGCATGTCCGTGACCTCCCGGCGGACCGCCTCCGCCCAGACCACTCGGCTCCGCCGAGTTCTGTCCCGGCCAGTGCCTCCCTGTACGAATTTCCGTGCCATCTGACCCGCGGCCCCGTGCCGGACCGTCTCCCACGTCCGCAGCAAGCCGCCCCTCTGGCGTCGCCCATCCGCATCCGCCCGACCCTCGGGCCCCGATCCGCGCTTTCCAGCGCTGCCCCGAGCTGTGCCCGTGCCGTACGCGGCCATCGTCGCCGTTTTTGACTTCGTCGAGACGCTGTCCAGAGGTCATATTACTTTTCCGTGCTGTCCCGAGCCGATCCCGCTGTCCGTACGGATTCTTTTTCTATTTCTTGCGTTTGAGAGCTCTAGCCGAGCAACTGAGGTATAATCCCGTGTCCCTGTGTCCCTCCCTGTAACGCCCGTAGTTCGTATTACGTATTTTGGTATACGTGTACGTATTTTGACTCATGTTGCCTGTCTCATTGTATGGTTTATTTTAGCATTTTATTGCTTGGTTCGGCTTGGTTCGGTTTTTCTTGCATGTGAACCAACCCTACCTACCCCCCACCACTAACCCTATTTATATCCTACCTACTTTTCTCTCTCCTCATAACTCAGCATCTACACCTCCTTCTTCTTCTTTCTCCCTGGCGTAGAGCTCTACCTACCCCTTCTCCCACCGGCAATTGCATCTTGCTTCATGGAGGAACTCAAGTTTTGTTGTTCTATTTTTTTCTCACGAGATTCTAAGACACTTTAGTACTTATCATTTTAATTTCCATGAATCATTTCGTGTAGATCTAAGCTTGTTACATTTTTGGATTTCTTGGATTTTGATCTATTAAACCTTGTTATTTTCAAGTTTTGAGTGTTCCAGGTGGTAGAGAATTTCGTTCTACCCTATTTTGACCTATGGAAGTTCGGATTCTGACCTTAGATGAAGATTTTTGGAGCTTGGGAGCAGTGGCTTCCACAGTTTTTTTTTCTTCTCGAAAAAGTGGAGAAGAAGAACAGTACTTAGCCGCATGGCTTTCTCATGCGGCAAGTCCCCTTTGGCCGCATGGCCTTCATCCGCATGACTCAAGTTGACTCCAGCCGCATGAACTTGTTCCCCCACTGCCGCATATGCCCGTTCCTTCTTTGGCCGCATGACCCTCATTCGGCTCTGCCATATGAGACCCCTACCTATTGCCGCATAGCTCTTCCAGCCGAGCCGCATGGCTTCGGTTGGCCTTAGCCGCATGGCTTTGGTCCCCCGAGCCGCATGAGCCCCTGCCGCATAAGCCTGCTGTCCTTAACCACATGCGCCCTTTTCCTCCAACTGCATGAGCCTGTCCCCTTTTTATCGCATGACTTCTTCTAGCCGAGCCATATGGCTTTGCTCGACTTGGCCGCATGAGCCCGATCTCCCTTGGCCGCATGAGCCCGATCTCCCCTGGCCGCATACGCCCGTTCTCCCCGAGCCGCATGAGCCCTTAACCCCTGGCCCCTTTCATGCGCCCCTTTTTCTCCTGGCCGTATGAGCCTGCTCCCCCTTCCGAGCCGCATGACCTCGTCCTGCTTAGCCGCATGGCTCTTTCCATAGCCGTGCACTCCTTTTACCATGTTGAGTTGTTACATTTATGCTTTTGTCTCATGACCCTCTGTGTAACTTGGGTCCCTTGTACCATGTTAATTCTGCACATGTTCTATGAACACGATAGTGACCCGTCATGGTGCACTCATGACAAGCAACATGACATGATAGTGGCCCGTCGTGGCGCACTTTTGATAAGTAAACCTGACATGATATACCCCGATATGCTGTTGCGACGGCTAGCTTGACATGACAAGAATGAATGGCCTGGACACCGTGGGAGATTGTGTTTGCACATATAAACCAGTATTGTCTTGCATCATGCCTAGGATAGGGACCCCTGAGTACCACGGTCAGGGGTACCTACTGAAATTGACTAAGGCTAATAACTAGAATAATCCAGTAGTCATAAAGAGATTTTCCAGCTACAGGCAATCCCGTTATCTGGGCGCACAAGTGGACTTGTAGCCTGCCGACGAGTAAGGCACATTTCCAGCACACTGTCTTGTGTTGCACCCTTGATGAACGGATATTCGACCTGGATAACCTGGATGGTCTGCAGGGCTTGTGGCTGTTGGAATAATCTCATTGCATCTTGCTAGTAACTAGGCCTGTGATAATCCTAGTTAGTTAAAGTATCAAGTCGTACTTATTGCTTGGTCGTGAATGTTGGATGGAGTCTAAGCCTTGTCTTATCCCGGTACCTGGTTACTTCAGTAACATGATTGCTTATGTTTACCTTGTCAATAACTGATCGGAATAACTTCTCATCTCTGATATTTATTGCCCTACTTAGATTTCATGTCTTAATTATCTTCTTATTTTATGTTCTGATATGCTGGTTTTAGTTTTTAAGTGAAGCTTCCTTTGTGGCACTTGCTCTTTCTGGGATCTGACCCAGCTGGTTTTGCGTGGCCAGATACCGGAGCAGCTCCAGAGGATCTTCCTACCTTCCAGCCAGATGGTGACCACCAGGCGTAACCCTGGCAACGAGTGGGTTTTATTTTTGCTCTCCCACTCTATTGTAAAAATATTCTTTGAGGCGTTTAGCCGACGAGCACGTGTTAGCTCGATTGTACTTTACTTACTGTCTGCCGACGGGCTGTAACATGATTAACAAATCCTAGGGTTGATCATGTATGATTGAAACTCTGGCTAGTTCTTATACTTTATAATAACTAGCTTTATGATCATCCAAATATGTAATGTATGGGACGCATTACTATTGTATATTTGGTGCTCTGACATCTTGTTACTGCTTTTACTTGCTTGAGATTGAGACAATAGGCCTGTTCATGACCATAAGAGACTGATGGCTTGTAGTTAAACCCTCATGTATCTAGACAGCCGTAACCGTATAGCGAGGTGGGTTGCACTTTAATATATGTAGCTGGCTATGTTTGCCCCCGCTCTCCAGTATTCTGGTTCTGGGGAGTTACATGGTTTAAGTGGTGGCCCATGCAGGTCTTGTAAATCAAGATATGTGAGGGTTTACTAAATAGTTGTCTCAATCAGCACTCGCCCTTGATCTATGCTCGTATCCTCTGAATCCCTAAATTCTTGACCTGATTACATGCTTGTATCTTTGATCTGTCCTGGTCCTTCCTTATTGTTCCCTGTGTTATCTTCTTCAACGGCATTATCCCTGGTCCTACTGATCGGCAAGACGGAGCACCTCCCGTGGACCCGCAGCAACCTGGAGATCAAGCCCAGCATTCAGGAGTAGCCTCCAGAGCCATGCCTACTGGGGTCAAGAGCCACCAGTTCAGCCAGTCCAGCCTGCAGAGCCTGATAATGGCACCTTGGTGGGTCTCATCATGACATTGTTGGCTTCACAAGATCGTCGGGGTGACGCCCTACACCAGGCAGTACAAGATGCTCTGAGAAGAGGTGGTCATCAAGGTAACAGTATGGCCAACAGCTTCAAGCGCTTGAACCCTCCTTTCTTCGATGGCAACGAAGATTCTATTGCTGCTGATGCATGGCTTCAGGACACTGAGGTTATTCTAGAAGCGACGAAGACGCCCGAGGACGAGAAGGTGGCAGTAGTATGCCTACAGTTATTGGATCTGGCCCGCAGCTGGTGGGCGGCACAGGCCGTTGGATTAGTGGCACCTATTGCCTGGGCAGTATTCCGAGAGAGATTCTAGACCAAGTACTTCGATGCTGTAGCTCGGTACGATCTACAGACGAGGTTCACTAATTTGAAGCAGATGGGCAGGACGGTCGACGGATATGCGGCCGAGTTTTCAAGGCTTAGTCGGTTTGCTCCCACCTTGGTGGCGACCGAGTTTGACAGAGCTCAGCGATTCCAGCAGGGAGTCCACCTGGAGATTTTACTGGAGGTAGAGCAGTTTGAGCATCAGACTTTCGATCCAGTATTGAGAGCAGCTAGAAGGCATGAGTATACCTCCCAGAGGATTGTGGACAGGACCGAAGGTCGGAAGCGATCTCATGGCCACATGAACCAGTCTTCAGTACCAGCCCCGACAGCCAGGGCTTTGACCATTGGAACTCCGAGGCGGGCGGCCTCAGTGACGTAGATTCAGTATTTGACCACGACGTATCCTCAACAGCAGAAGCAGAAGCAGACTTCTGCAATAGGTTGCACTCATTGTGGAAAGCCAGGACATGTGGTGGCATAGTATCGCAGAGCACAGGGCTTGTACTTGGTTTGTGGAGCACCGGACCACAGGGTTGGAAACTGTCTGAATAGGGAGAGTTCATCTTCTTCGACCTTTTCTAGTCCCTCGGTTAGGGGACCAGCTCCAGTATCAGTCCAGCAGCAACAACAGTACCCGTTGCCGAGGCCTTTGCCGCCTCAGACCCAAGCATTTCAGCAGCAGAGCCCCCAACAGTATACACAAGCCCAAGCCCTGATCCAAAGCAGACAGGGAGGTTTTCTGCAGAGGGGACCCGCACCCAGAGGGCATGGTCAGGCGATGGCGATGACCATAGAAGAAGGATTGGCACCAGGTGAGGTAGTGGCATGTACTATTCTCGTCAACTCCTTTCCAGCATCAGTATTATTTGATTCTGGTGCATCGCATTCATTTATGTCTGCACGATTTGTGACACGGATAGGACTGGAGCGCGAGTCGTTATCAGTAAGGCTCAATATACTTACTGGTAACAGACTTGTGGGAGTTGATAGAGTGTTTTCCTCGTGTCGGATCGTAGTTAGCGGTAAAGAGTTCCTCGCTAGACTGATAGAGTTCCCAATGGCCGATTATGATGTGGTCTTAGGGATGGATTGGTTAAGGAACCAGTATGCTAGGATAGACTTCCATGTTGGCAGGGTTGTTTTTAGCATTCCAGGTGAGCCAGAGTTTTTTTCCAAGGCGAAGTTGAACCATCTCCTCCAATATTGTGGATGGCAGTAGCAGCAGTGCAGTTACCCCGGATAGTCGAGGAGTTTCCAGATGTTTTCCCAGAAGAGCTTCCAGGAATGCCGCCAGAGCGAGAGATCGAGTTTACTATCGACTTGATCCCAGGGACAACACCAGTATCGGAGAGAGTCTACAGGATGGCACCGTCAGAGTTAGAGAGATTGTACAAGATGATTGAAGAACTCAGGACCAAGGGATTCATTCGTGCAAGTGGATCGCCTTGGAGAGCCCCGATGCTTCTTGTGAAAAAGAAGGATGGTACGTCCAGATTATGTGTAGATTATCGTACCTTGAACTCAGTGACAATCAAGAACATATACCCTCTCCCGTGAATAGATGACTTGTTTGATCAACTCAAGGGGCAGCAGTATTCTCGAAGATTGACTTACGGTCAGGATACCATCAGATCAGAGTCAGAGAGCAGGACATCCCGAAGACAGCTTTCAGATCTAGATATGGACATTGTGAGCTCCTTGTTATGCCATTTGGAGGAACCAATACGCCGGCTCTATTTATGGACCTCATGAATCACATCTTTATGCCTTATTTGGATCAATTTGTGATAGTATTTATAGATGACATCTTAGTCTATAGCAAGAGTGACGCGGAGCATGAGCAGCATCTCAGAGTTGTCCTCCAGATTCTCAGAGAGCACCAGTTGTACGCGAAGTTCAGTAAATGCGAGTTCTGGCTCGATCGCATTTCGTACTTGGGTCATATCATCACCAGAGGAGGAGTAGAAGTGGATCGCCAGAAGATTGTGGCTATTGAGACACGGCCAGTACCTAGCACAGTTGCAGAAGTTCGCAGTTTTCTTGGCTTGGCCGGCTATTACCGACGATTTGTTTCAAATTTTGCTCGAATTTCAGCGCCATTGACCCAGTTGACCCGCAAGGATGTGCAGTTTGCCTGGACAGCAGAATGTCAGGATTCTTTTAAGAAGTTGAAGCGAGGTTTGATGACGACACCCGTTCTCACGCTTCCAGATGGAACCGGGGGATTCTCAGTGTACTATGATGCTTCAGGCAGAGGTTTGGGATGTATTTTGATGCAGCATGGGAAGGTAATAGATTATGCGTCATGCCAACTTCGTGATCATGAGAGGAATTACCCAATCCATGACTTGGAGTTGGCAGCAGTAGTGTTTGTACTTAAGCTTTGGAGACACTACTTCTATGGAGATATGGTGAAGATTTTCACCGACCACAAGAACCTGAAGTATATGTTCATCCAGAAGGATCTTAACATGCGTCAGAGAAGGTGGCTAGAGCTACTTATGGATTATGATGTCAACCTGCAGTATCATCCTGGGAAGGCCAACGTTGTTGCACATGCATTGAGCAGAAGAGCCGGAGTTTATTGTCTAACAGCGCAACCAAAGTTATTAGCAGATCTTCAGAAGATAGGTATGGAAGTTGTCCTTCCTACCAATGTGGCATTGATGGCCAGTATACAAGTTCAGTCCATTATAGTCGAGAGGATCCGGATGGCGCAGTCAACAGATTCTAAGCTTCAGTGACTCAGAGCAGAGTGTGAGACAGGATGACGGCCAGAGTTATGCACTCATGAAGATGGTACACTTCGACAGGATAAGCATCTTTGTGTACCCAGTGGAGATATCAGATAAGAAGTCGTGGCAGAAGCTCACAGTTCGCAGTATTCCATTAATCCCGGTGGCACGAAGATGTACCGTGATATCCGTCAGTACTTTTGGTGGAGTGGCATGAAGAGGGAGATAGCCCGGTTTGTCTCTCGGTGTTTGGTTTGCCAACAAGTTAAAGCTGAACATCAGAGACCGGCTGGACTTCTTCAGCCCTTGTCGATTCCAGAATAAAAATGAGAGCACATAACCATGGATTTCGTGACTGGATTACCTAGGTCCCCGGCCGGTAGAGATGCTATTTAGGTTATTATAGACAGGCTCTCGAAGGTGGCTCACTTTCTTCCGTTCAGAGTTGGTCAGTTGATGGCTCAGCTAGCAGAGATGTACTTCAGGCAGATCGTCAGATTTTATGGTGTACCAGTCAGTATCACCTCGGACAGAGATTCAAGATTTACGTCGCACTTTTGTCGCAGTCTGCAGGAGAGTTTGGGAACTCACCTCTAGTTCAGCTCAGCTTATCATCCGCAGACAGATGGTCAGTCAGAGCGTACCATACGAACCTTGGAAGATATGTTGAGATCTTGTACCCACGACTTTGGTGGTTCATGGGAAGATCACCTGTACCTGGTGGAGTTCTCGTACAACAACAGTTTCTAAGCCAGTATCCAGATGGCACCGTTCGAGGCACTGTATGGTAGGAAGTGCAGATCTCCGCTAGCATGGGACGATGTTGGAGAAAGGCAGATGCTCGGTCCGAAAATGATTACTCTGACAGATGAGGTGGTCAGAAGAGTCAGAGATCATCTTCGCGTTGCGCAAGATCGCCAGTGCGACTGGGCCGATTCTCATCGGCGCCCCTTTGAACTTTCTGTCGGCGACCATGTATTCCTTGGGATCTCGCCTAACCGTGGCATCATTCGTTTCGGCGTACGTGGAAAGCTTAGTCATAGGTATATAGGGTCGTTCGACATTCTAGAGCGAGTAGGAGATGTGTCATATCGTCTCCCTCTCCCGCCATTGTTACGTGAGGTGCATGATGTCTTCCATGTATCCCAATTATGACGGTATATCCCGGATCCGAGTCATGTCCTTGATCATTCAGAATTGGTTGTTGGTACCAACCTTTCGTATGAGAAGAGACCTGTATCCATATTGGACCGAAGAGAGAAGATACTCAAGAACAAGACTATCAAGTTAGTCCGTGTTTGTCACGACCCGATCCCAATTTCTTGGGTCGACTCGGATCATGCCCAGCCTGCACCGTTGTTGAGACGGCGGCAGTAAGCTGTATTCCATATGCAGGTACAATCAACAACATTTGAAACTATAATTGCCATAACATTTAATTTAAACGATAAAAATAAACTTGTTCATTACAGAGCTTGTCCACAACTTAAACATAACATATAATTTTTTAAAAAATAAACTAAAAATTTCAACTAAGCAGAAGTGTCATCATCATCTCCATGGACCTCATCTGGGAGCACAGCAGGGTACAGCTCCGGGTCGTAGTAACTACTAATCAGTAGCTCTGAGTCATCAATAGGACCTATTGGGGTGGGGGATCCAGTCAGGAAAGGAGCAAGTACAATTATGAAAAATAACAATTTGCATAACGAATAGAAAATTGCAATATTAAATAATTTTGAAACAATGATTTCCAACTATAAAACAATTGTGATTTGAGTAAGCAGTATCTATGACCGGTTTAGGATGATTCAATTGTATCCTATTGATACGGTCCGGCCTAACCCCGTGTGAAGAGGGGCAAGCTCGCACATTCATTAACTATTGGGCTTTGATCATAGATAACTACACTACTCCCCATTATCCCGATGCAATGATTCAATATTACTCTAGGAGAGAGTACGTGTAACAGTTGTGTATTTAACATGCAAAATTCTAATATTAATTAAACTGTAATTAAACACAACCGTACTTGCCTTGAACTAAACTGGACTTCGATGGTGGTTCCGGAAGATGCTAGTTACGCCTTCGTAATCCTACAAATGGAGCACCTCTATTTATCAAACTGTTCAAACCAACCAAGTGTGCTAGTTACAATCTCTATTTATTTTATTTTTTTCCTAATCAATTTTTATTCTTTATATTTTAATTAAATCACATTTATCAGATGGTTCACTATTTACAAGAAACATCAACGTAAAACTTTTCTTTTTAGAAAAATTGCAATTTATCATTAAAACTTGTATTTTGTACATAAAACTAATATTTATTTAATAAGTGAGAGAATCACTAATTAATCAACTAATATATTATAGTTATTCTAACATTTACGTTATACTAACACATCCAGAAAAATAAAATCAAATTATTACATCTTCACAGCATGGACAAGTAATTGGGCTTATGCCCTTACAACCCGATTTATATGAATTTAAATAAGACAAAAAATGGTTAGTCTCAAAATTAAATAATAAATCTAAAATTCCTAATTTAAATTATAGAAAAATATTGTGAGTCTCAGACTCTGGTCCAGTCTTCACGTTTAGCTACTCTGCCTCAACGTCCGGTCGAACCGGTGCGTTTGCATTTCGTTGAGGCCCAGTAACCAATTATGGTTGTCGCCCAAAAATACTAAAATTATTTTAAAAATCATTTTATTAAATTTTCTCAAAAATTTCGGCAGCATTCCCTCTGTTTTCGGTCAACCCAAAAACTAGGAAATGCTTCCGATACCTGCAAAATAACTCTCGAAACCAGAATTTTATATAAACCACCATATAATATATATTCCCAAGCCAACCCGTACTGGGAAAACCGAAACCAATATCAACACATAACCAAAAATCCCAAAATACCAACAGAACAAACATCTTTTAAACCCAACAGAACTAACTTTCCAATTTCCATCACAAGTATAACAAAACTCCAACAGAACCTAAAAAAAAGAAAACTTCCTACTTATCCAAACTTATTCTCATAGCAAAGAACCCAATATATATATGTATATAAATCCGAAACTCTGAACCAGAGAATAGAACCACCATATATATATTACGTAAAAACCAGATTTCCAAATTATCCCGCAAATTCTCGGAAAACCCGAGAAAACTACAGAACTAGGTTCTGTCAGTTTAATCTCAGCAAGCAACCAATTCCGAGATTTTCGGAAAAGCCGAAAGAACATCGTAATTGTTACGTTGTCAGAAAAAAAAAACGAATTCCCGAAGGAATTGGGACCAGACATTCATCATCGACAATAAAGAAATAATTGAGTCAGAGTGTACCGACAACGGAGTTCCAATTTGGATCTCGGAACAGGAACAGAGCACAACGGGTCAGCACCGGAAACAAACCGGACAGTCACCAGGCGAACGCCGGCTTCAGGGTGCGCCGGAGGGGGTCGACGGACCGGGAGACCGCACGGGGTCGGCGCCGGTGGCTGACGGTGGCCACGGGGCGGCGCCGGTCGAGCGCTGGTGCACGGGTCAGGCGCCGGGGAGGTGCTCGGCCCTCGGGAACTCCGGAAAGGGGGTGGTTGGCCGAGAAACTCGCCGGAGAAGTAGATCTAGGGATTTGTGGTTTGGGGAAAACTTTGGAGATGGAGAGGGATGAAGGAGAATGGTGAAGATGGGGATTTATAGGTAGGAGGAGAGGGAAGTTACCTCCTAGAGAAGATGGAGGGCCACCCTACCATGATGGCGTCGGCGGCCATAGAATCCGGGAAGTCAGCCGTTGGGTCGACGAAGGAAACCAAAAGTTTCGGCTTGCCAAGAAAATGGCTCAACAGCAAACATCATATTACATTGTGAATGAATGCTCATTCATTCATAGAATGAAATGAAAGGGCTCATTCCCTCAAATACATATGCTTCAAGTCCTAAACAAAAAGGCTTTGAAATACTAAATGGGCTTTATCTATAGTTATGGGTTATAAGGAAAAGGTTAAGTGATTTAACCAATTTCTTAATGGTTAACACCCTATGGACTTTGGGCTTTTAAGTAAGACTATGAATAAATTATAAAAATTTTAGATTTTAAGAAGTTGGGCTCTTTAAATAAAAATAATATTATTTGAAAAACTTTTGTACAACTTATTTAGGACTCCCAATAAAATATTTTATGTTCAAGTTTAGGTTCGAGTCTGGCTGTCAAAAAGAAAAAAATCCATGTAATTTATTTTAGAAAATAATTTCAAAAATTCACAATATTAACTATAATATCAATTTAGCACACAAAATCAAAACAAATTAAATTGAAATTATAATCTAAATTTGTGGGTTTTACAACCTTCCCTCCTTAAAAATTTCGTCCTCGAAATTTAAAGAGTTAGGTTGAGAAAATTACCTCAGGTCTCAAACAAGTACGGATACTTCTCCCGCATCTCATCCTCTCGCTCCCAGGTAGACTCGCCTGGGGAATCATGCCTCCACATCACTCGAACTATGGGAGTCACTGTGGTTCTGGTCTTCTTCTCGCCTCGGTCCAAGATTGCCACTGGCTTCTCTGGTATAGTGAGGCTCGGTCCGATCTCCAACTCTGAATGGTCCAAGACGTGGTTCTCATCAGGTACATACTCTCTGAGCTGTGAAACGTGGAAGACATTATGCACGCCTTCTAGATTAGCTGGTAGAGCTAACCTATACGCCACTTCTCCAATCCGGCTCAGAACTTCGAACGGGCCAATGTACCTGGGACTCAGCTTCCCAGCTCTACTAAATCTGATTGTCCCTCTGGTAGGAGAAATCTTCACGAAGACCTTATCTCCTTCTTCAAATGCCATTGGTCGACGACCGCTGTCTGTCCAGTGCTTCTGTCTGTCTTGGGCGATCCTGAGCTTATCTCTGATAAACTTCACCTTCTCTGCTGCGTCGGTCACCATCTCTGGACCCAACAGTACTCTTTCTCCTACGTCGTCCCATGCCAATGGTGTACGGCAACGACGTCCATAAAGAGCTTCGAATGGGGTCATACCAATACTGACTTGGTAGCTGTTGTTGTAAGAAAACTCTACCAAGTGCAGATGGTCTTCCCACGATCCTCCAAACTCCAAGACACAAGCTCGCAGCATATCTTCAAGTGTCTGAATAGTCCTCTCAGATTGCCCATCAGTCTGAGGATGATAAGCTGTGCTGAACTTCAACTGGGTCCCTAAACTGTCATGCAAGCTCTTCCAAAAATGTGAGGTAAAACGAGTGTCTCGGTCAGAAACAATGCTTACCGGTACGCCATGAATCCGGTAAATATGCCGCATGTACAATGCTGCCAACTTCTCAGTAGATAAACCAACTTTAAAGGGGATAAAGTGAGCTGACTTGGTTAGTCGGTCCACTATTACCCAGATGGCATCCTTCCCTCCTTGGGAACGAGGCAGTCCTGACACGAAATCCATCGTGATGTGCTCCCACTTCCATTCTGGAATGTCCAGCGGTTGTAGAAGTCCTGCAGGTCTCTGTCTACTAGCCTTCACTTGTTGACAGATCAAGCATCTAGCGACATACCTAGTGACATCTTTCTTCATTCCACTCCACCAGACAATAGTGCGCATATCTCGATACATCTTATTGGCTCCAGGATGTATGGAATATTGAGACTGATGCGCTTCCTTCATCAACTCGTTCCTTAGTTCGTCAGACGGTACACAAAGCCTCGTACCATTCTTCAGAGCTCCATCACTGGCGATTGAGAAACCCTCCAGTGTTCCTGCTAACACTTGATCTCTCAGTTTGCAAAGTGCCTCGTCTTGAAACTGCGTCTCCTTGACCTTGTCCATCAGGTACGAGCTCACTTGTAACTTCATCAACACAGAATCAGTATCCAGTTCCTTACGTCCAGGTAGTACAATCTCCAGTTCAAGCTTCTCGATGTCCTCCAGCAGGTGCTTCTCCTTGGTTAAGAACATCGACACTGGGTATCGACTAAGTGCATCAGCGACCACATTAGCCTTACCCGGGTGGTATTGCAGGTCGATGTCGAAGTCCTTCATTAATTCCAACCATCGCCTTTGCCTCATGTTCAACTCTTTCTGAGTGAAAACATACTTCAGACTTTTATGATCTGTGTATATTTCCACTCTCTCTCCATAGAGATAATGCTTCCAAAGCTTCAACGCAAAGATCACTGCAGCAAGCTCCAGATCATGAGTGGGATAGTTCTTCTCATGAGTCCGTAATTGCCTAGATGCATAAGCAATTACTTTCCCATATTGTTGAAGAACGCAATCCAGTCCTTTGCCCGAGGCGTCACTATAGATTATGAAACCACCGGATCCTGCGGGTAGCGCAAGGATTGGTGCAGTAGTGAGCCTCTTCTTCAACTCCTCAAATGCTGCTTGGCAATCTTCCATCCAGATGAACTCTTCATTCTTCCGAGTCAGCTTCGTCATAGGTTCAGCAATTCTAGCAAAGCCCTTCACGAACTTCCGATAGTAGCCCGCCAAGCCCAAGAAACTTTTGATGTCAGCAACCGAGCTTGGGGTAGGCCACTTCTCCACAGCAGCTATCTTCTTAGGATCCACAGAAATTCCTTCTCCTGTGACAACATGGCCAAGAAAATCTACTTTGTCTAGAAAGAATTCATACTTGGATAGCTTACCGTACAGCTTCTCCTTCCTCAAAGTTTCCAAAACTTTCCTGAGGTGCTCTTCATGTTCCTCCTTCGTCTTTGAATAGATCAGTATGTCATCAATGAAGACGACGACAAACTGGTCTAAGTATTCATGGAAAACCTTGTTCATAAGGTTCATGAATACCGCAGGAGCATTCGTCAAACCAAACGGCATGACCAAGAATTCAAACTGCCCATACTTGGTGTTGAATGCCGTTTTGGGAATGTCTTCCTTCATGACCATGATCTAATGATAGCCAGACCTAAGATCAATCTTGGAAAACACCTTGGCTCCACTCAACTGATCAAATAAGTCATCGATCCGGGGCAGAGGGTACTTGTTCTTGATTGTGACATTGTTCAGCGCCCGGTAGTCGATGCACATCCTCACTGTTCCGTCCTTCTTGGGTACAAACAAAATAGGTGCTCCCCAGGGTGAAGCTCCGTCTCGAATGAATCTAAGAGCCTTCAGTTCGTTGATCTGCTCCTTCATCTCTTTGGCCTCCTTCGGGTTGACTCTATAACATCCCTTAGAGATTGGGGGAGAGCCAGGGACTAAATCAATAGTGAATTCTATGTCCCGATCTGGGGGTAGCCCAGGAAGACTATCAGGGAAAACATCCATGAATTCCGCTATGATAGGATGGGGAGGTTCAGGTTCTTCAGTAATAGAGTAGACAATACTCTCCATAACCTCCGGAGCTCTAGAGACTTCAAACTCTGGCCCTCCAGGTGGGCTGAAGATTACACATCCTCTGTGACAATCTATCAGCGCATGCTGCTTGCTCAACCAGTCCATTCCAAGGACTATGTCATAGTTGGGCAAGGGCATTACCAGTAATGGTGCTACAAACTTATGGCCAGATATTGAAATGGGGCAATTACAGGTCTCCGTAATGGGTAAGGGTCCTCCTCCAGTCATAACCCTACAAATCCTCTTGCTAAGGCCCGTAACTATGTGGTGTGCAGAGATAAACTTTGTTGCTATGAAACTGTGTGTTACACCAGAGTCGAATAAAACTAATGCAGGATGAGAATGTACATAGATGTAACCTGATATGACATCCGCATTAGGTTCCTGCTCCTGCTCTGGTTCTTCTGCAGTTAGGGCAAAAGCTCGCCCAGTCCTTTGATGCTGCCCAAATTGTTGCTGCTGAGTGGGCAGAGGGCCCCTCTGTTGATTTCCTCCAGCCTTGTGAACTGACGAGGGACAGTCCTTCACTTGATGGGTGGAAGACCCACAGATCAGACATTGTCTAAGCCTCTTCCGACAGATGTTCACCTGATGACCCGGCCTTTTGTAATAACTACAGACAGGGATCTGCTTCTGGGGTGATACATCATTATTCCTTGCTTGCTGGTGATGCTGAGGCCTGTTGTTGTTGTTGGGCTTCTTCTGATTACCCTGGAAGTTGCTAGTTCCAGGATAATCTCTCTTTGAACGGGCAGGTTGGCTCTTCTCTATGTCTTGGGCTCTCTCCAGAATCTTCTCATAAGTCTTAGCTCCGCCAGAGATCACATAAGTGCGAATCTCCTCTCGAAGTCCATACTTGAATCGTTCAGCACGATCAGCAGGATCAGCCACCATGTTCTTGGCAAATCGGCTGAGCTGGCCGAATTCTGCCGCATACTCCCCCACAGTCATATTGCCCTGCTTCAAGTTCTGGAATTGTCGCTCCATCTCCCGCATCTCAGAAGTTGGGAAGAATTTCCTCTGGAACAACTTCTTGAAGGTGTCCCAATCAACCTGCCTATCCTGGAGTCGGGGTTCATTTCGATACCAGGTGCTTGCTACATTCTGCAGTTGAAGTCCCACTGCTTCAGCCTTGAGGTCTTCTGGAAGTCGAGCGACGCTCAGAAGACGCTCCATATTGTCAAGCCATTCATCAGCATAGACAATTCCCTCGGTACCTTTGAAAGGTCGAGGGTTCTGTTTCTTAAAGCTCTCAATATCGCCCACCTTGGCAATATGATTTCCATTAATTAAATGGTCTTATTATTACATAAATCAATCCTTAAATTTATGTTTACCTTGGCAGGCCTTAGTTCCTGTTGAACTGCTTCTCCTTTTTCCAATGCAGCCATTGCCACATTGTGGGCATTCTCCATGCCTTCCTTCATAATGGCCGTCTGCTCGCGATGAGCTTCAGCTTGAGTTCTCTGAGCTTCTAGCACTCCTCTAAGCAGACTGATGAGGTCAGTGGGGTCCACAGGTACCGGTGGGGCAGTTGGAGTAGGCGTAACCACAGGGGGTTGCATCTCCGTCCGAGAAAATGATGGATCCATTGTTGTATTGTGGGGACGGTCGGCCAGCTGCCGAGGTGTAGGATCCGGACTTGATTGGGGAGGTGGGGTATGGTCAGGTGTTGACATCCTATCGCCAGCAGGGTTGGTATTGTCAGTGGTCATTCTTTGGAAGTTTTAGGATAAAAACATAAGCAAGGTAGCCTATCTATAGTCAAAAAAAAATATTTAATAATAATATGTATATATATCGGTCCTATGTTGTGGCAATTTGATGTTCTAGTGTTCTAACTATTTCCTAGGTTTTCCTAAGTTGTTGAGTTAGAGACCTGCATGGGCCACCACTAAAAACATGTCACGACCCGATCCCAATTTCTTGGGTCGACTCGGATCATGCCCAGCCTGCACCGTTGTTGAGACGACGGCAGTAAGCTGTATTCCATATGCAGGTACAATCAACAACATTTAAAACTATAATTGCCACAACATTTAATTTAAACGATAAAAATAAACTTGTTCATTACAGAGCTTGTCTACAACTTAAACATAACATATAATTTATTTAAAAGATAAACTAAAAATTTCAACTAAGCAGAAGTGTCATCATCATCTCCATAGACCTCATCTGGGAGCACAACAGGGTACAGCTCCGGGTCGTAGTAACTACTAATCAGTAGCTCTGAGTCATCAATAGGACCTATTGGGGTGGGGGATCCAGTCAGGAAAGGAGCAAGTACAATTATGAAAAATAACAATTTGCATAACGAATAGAAAATTGCAATATTAAATAATTTTGAAACAATGATTTCCAACTATAAAACAATTGTGATTTGAGTAAGCAGTATCTATGACCGGTTTAGGATGATTCAATTGTATCCTATTGATACGGTCCGGCCTAACCCCGTGTGAAGAGGGGCAAGCTCGCACATTCATTAACTATTGGGCTTTGATCATAGATAACTACACTACTCCCCATTATCCCGATGCAATGATTCAATATTACTCTAGGAGAGAGTACGTGTAACAGTTGTGTATTTAACATGCAAAATTCTAATATTAATTAAACTGCAATTAAACACAACCGTACTTGCCTTGAACTAAACTGGACTTCGATGGTGGTTCCGGAAGATGCTAGTTACGCCTTCGTAATCCTACAAATGGAGCACCTCTATTTATCAAACTGTTCAAACCAACCAAGTGTGCTAGTTACAATCTCTATTTATTTTATTTTTTTCCTAATCAATTTTTGTTCTTTATATTTTAATTAAATCACATTTATCAGATGGTTCACTATTTACAAGAAATATCAACGTAAAACTTTTCTTTTTAGAAAAATTGCAATTTATCATTAAAACTTGTATTTTGTACATAAAACTAATATTTATTTAATAAGTGAGAGAATCACTAATTAATCAACTAATATATTATAGTTATTCTAATATTTACGTTATACTAACACATCCAGAAAAATAAAATCTAATTATTACATCTTCACAGCATGGACAAGTAATTGGGCTTATGCCCTTACAACCCGATTTACATGAATTTAAATAAGACGAAAAATGGTTAGTCTCAAAATTAAATAATAAATCTAAAATTCCTAATTTAAATTATAGAAAAATATTGTGAGTCTCAGACTCTGGTCCAGTCTTCACGTTTAGCTACTCTGCCTCAACGTCCGGTCGAACCGGTGCGTTTGCATTTCGTTGAGGCCCAGTAACCAATTATGGTTGTCGCCCAAAAATACTAAAATTATTTTAAAAATCATTTTATTAAATTTTCTCAAAAATTTCGGCAGCATTCCCTCTGTTTTCGGTCAACCCAAAAACTGGGAAATGCTTCCGATACCTGCAAAATAACTCCCGAAACCAGAATTTTATATAAACCACCATATAATATATATTCCCAAGCCAACCAGTACTGGGAAAACCGAAACCAATATCAACACATAACCAAAAATCCCAAAATACCAACAGAACAAACATCTTTTAAACCCAACAGAACTAACTTTCCAATTTCCATCACAAGTATAACAAAACTCCAACAGAACCTAAAAAAAAGAAAACTTCCTACTTATCCAAACTTATTCTCATAGCAAAGAACCCAATATATATATGTATATAAATCCGAAACTCTGAACCAGAGAATAGAACCACCATTATATATTACGTAAAAACCAGATTTCCAAATTATCCCGCAAATTCTCGGAAAACCCGAGAAAACTACAGAACTAGGTTCTGTCAGTTTAATCTCAGCAAGCAACCAATTCCGAGATTTTCGGAAAAGCCGAAAGAACATCGTAATTGTTACGTTGTCAGAAAAAAAAATGAATTCCCGAAGGAATTGGGACCAGACATTCATCATCGACAATAAAGAAATAATTGAGTCAGAGTGTACCGACAACGGAGTTCCAATTTGGATCTCGGAACAGGAACAGAGCACAACGGGTCAGCACCGAAAACAAACCGGACAG
Organism: Iris pallida; assembly: GCA_029216955.1. Lineage (NCBI taxonomy): Eukaryota > Viridiplantae > Streptophyta > Magnoliopsida > Asparagales > Iridaceae > Iris > Iris pallida. The sequence continues at coordinate 3,789,300 of JANAVB010012195.1, forward strand.
TCACCAGGCGAACGCCGGCTTCAGGGTGCGCCGGAGGGGGTCGACGGATCGGGAGACCGCGCGGGGTCGGCGCCGGCGGCTGACGGTGGCCACGGGGCAGCGCCGGTCGAGCGCTGGTGCGTGGGTCAGGCGCCGGGGAGGTGCTCGGCCCTCGGGAACTCCGGGAAGGGGGTGGTTGGCCGAGAAACTCGCCGGAGAAGTAGATCTAGGGATTTGTGGTTTGGGGAAAACTTTGGAGATGGAGAGGGATGAAGGAGAATGGTGAAGATGGGGATTTATAGGTAGGAGGAGAGGGAAGTTACCTCCTAGAGAAGATGGAGGGCCACCCTACCATGATGGCGTCGGCGGCCGTAGAATCCGGGAAGTCGGCCGTTGGGTCGACGAAGGAAACCAAAAGCTTCGGCTTGCCAAGAAAATGGCTCAACAGCAAACATCATATTACATTATGAATGAATGCTCATTCATTCATAGAATGAAATGAAAGGGCTCATTCCCTCAAATACACATGCTTCAAGTCCTCAACAAAAAGGCTTTGAAATACTAAATGGGCTTTATCCATAGTTATGGGTTATAAGGAAAAGGTTAAGTGATTTAACCAATTTCTTAATGGTTAACACCCTATGGACTTTGGGCTTTTAAGTAAGACTATGAATAAATTATAAAAATTTTAGATTTTAAGAAGTTGGGCTCTTTAAATAAAAATAATATTATTTGAAAAACTTTTGTACAACTTATTTAGGACTCCCAATAAAATATTTTATGTTCAAGTTTAGGTTCGAGTCTGGCTGTCAAAAAGAAAAAAATCCATGTAATTTATTTTAGAAAATAATTTCAAAAATTCACAATATTAACTATAATATCAATTTAGCACACAAAATCAAAACAAATTAAATTGAAATTGTAATCTAAATTTGTGGGTTTTACAGTGTTGCTTGGGGTCATCACTCTTTGGGTGAGTCAACGTGGGAGCGTGAGGATGATATCCGATCGCGATATTCCGACCTGTTTGACTCGTAAGGTATGATGTCTTTCTTATGCCTTATGCACTCAATTCTTTGCTTGAATGAATGATTGCGTGGTGCACTGCTTAGTATAACTCGTCTGTGATTAATATAGCTTGTCCTTGCCTCTCTAGCCTCTTAATTAAATTCTGAGGACAGAATTCCTTTAAGGTGGGTAGAGTTGTAACGCCCGTAGTTCGTATTACGTATTTTGGTATACGTGTACGTATTTTGACTCATGTTACATGTCTCATTGTATGGTTTATTTTAGTATTTCATTGCTTGGTTCGGCTTGGTTCGGTTTTTCTTGCATGTGAACCAACCCTACCTACCCCCCACTACTAACCCCATTTATATCCCACCTACTTTTCTCTCTTCTCATAACTCAGCATTTACTCCTCCTTCTTCTTCTTTCTCTCTGGCGTAGAGCTCTACCTACCCCCTCTCCCACCGGCAAGTACATCTTGCTTCATAGAGGAACTCAAGTTTTGTTGTTCCATTTTCTTCCTCACGAGATTCTAAGACACATTAGTACTTAGCATTTTAATTTCTATAGCTCATTTCGTGTATCTCTAAGCTTGTTGTATTTTCCGATTTCTTGGGTTTTGATCTATTAAACCTTGTTATTATCAAGTTTTGAGTATTCCAGGTGGAAGAGAATTTCGTTCTACCCTATTTTGACCTATGGAAGTTCGGATTCTGACCTTAGATGAAGATTTTTGGAGCTTGGGAGCAATGGCTTCCACGGTTTTTTTTCTTCTCGAAAAAGTGGAGAAGAAGAACAGTACTTAGCCACATGGATTTCTCATGCGGCAAGTCCCCTTTGGCCGTATGGCCCTTGCTGCATGGCCTTCACCCGCATGACTCAAGTTGACTCCAGCCGCATTAGCTTGTTCCCCCACTGCCGCATATGCCCGTTCCTCCTTTGGCCGCATGACCCTCATTCGGCCCTGTCGCATGAGACCCCCATCTATTGCCGCATAGTTCTTCCAACCGAGCCGCATGGCTTCGGTTGGCCTTAGCCGCATGGCTTTGGTCCCCCGAGCTGCATAAGCCTGTTGTCCTTAACCGCATGCGCCCTTTTCCTCCAGCCGCATGAGCCTGTCCCCTTCTTGCCGTATGACTTCTTCTAGCCGAGCCGCATGGCTTTGCTCGACTTGGCCGCATGAGCCCGATCTTTCTTGGCCGCATGAGCCCGATCTCCTCTGGCCGCATGCGCCCGTTCTCTCCGAGCCGCATGAGCCCTTAACCACTGGCCCCTTTCATGTGCCCCTTTTTCCCCCGGCCGCATGAGCCTGCTCCCCCTTTCGAGCCGTATGAGCCCGTCCTGCTTAGCCACATGGCTCTTTCCATAGCCGTGCACTCCTTTTACCATGTTGAGTTGTTACATTTATGCTTTTGTCTCATGACCCTCTGTATAACTTGGGTCCCTTGTACCATGTTAATTCTGCACATGTTCTATGAACACGATAGTGACCCGTCGTGGTGCACTCCTGACAAGTAACATGACATAATAGTAGCCCATCGTGGCGCACTTTTGATAAGTAAACATGACATGATATATCCCGATATGCTGTTGCGACGGCTAGCTTGACATGACAAGAATGAATGGCCTGGACACCGTGGGCGATTGTGTTTGCACATATAAACCAGTATTATCTTGCATCATGTCTAGGACATGGACCCCTGAGTACCACGGTCAGGGGTACCTACTGAAATTGACTAAGGCTAATAACTAGAATAATCCAGTAGTCATGAAGAGATTTTTCAGCTACAGGCAATCCCGTTATCTGGGCGCGTAAGTGGACTTGTAGCCTGCCGACGAGTAGGGCACATTTCCAACACACTGTCATGTGTTTCACCCTTCATGAACGAATATTCAACCTGGATAACCTGGATGGTCTGCAGGGCTTGTGGCTATTGGAATAATCTCATTGCATCTTGCTAGTAACTAGGCCTGTGATAACCCTAGTTAGTTAAAGTATCAAGCCGTACTTATTGCTTGGTCGTGAATGTTGGATGGAGTCTAAGCCTTATCTTGTCCCGGTACCTGGTTACTTCAATAACATAATTGCTTATGTTTACCTTGTCAATAACTGATCGGAATAACTTCTCATCTCTGATATTTATTGCCCTACTTAGATTTTATGTCTTAATTATCTTCTTATTTTATGTTCTGATATGCTGGTTTTAGTTCTTAAGTGAAGCCTCCTTTGTGGCACTTACTCTTTCTGGGATCTGACCCAGCTGGTTTTGCGTGGCCAGATACCGGAGCAGTACCAGAGGATCTTTCTACCTTACAGCCAGATGGTGAACACCAGGCGTAACCCTGACAACGAGTGGGTTTTATTTTTGCTCTTCCACTCTATTGTAAAAATATTCTTTGAGGCATTTAGCCGACGAGCACGTGTTAGCTCGATTGCACTTTACTTACTGTCTGCCTATGGGCTGTAACATGATTGACAAATCCTAGGGTTGATCATGTATGACTGAAACTCTGGCTAGTTCTCATATTTTGTAATAACTAGCTTCATGATCATCCAAATATGTAATGTATGATACGACTTACTATTGTATATTTGGTGCTCTGACATCTTGTTACTGCTTTTACTTGCTTGAGATTGAGACAATAGGCTTGTTTATGACCATAAGAGACTGATGGCTTGTAGTTAAACCCTCATGTATCTAGACAGCCGTGACCGTATAGCGAGGTGGGTTGCACTTCAATATACGTAGCTGGCTATGTTCGCCTCCGCTCTCCAGTATTCTTGTTCTGGGGCGTTACACTCCCGTAGCTTAGTCGATGATGACGCAATCCCGACCCCGTTTCGGGGATCGACTTTAGTTTAATTGCGTTAGGGGATGCGACATCCGAGTTCTGCTCGGATTTGTACTCTGTGGATTGTTTTCTAGGTGTATCCCTGGTTGGCTTTCCGTTGTGTTCTGTGTGTTTCTCATGTTGACTTTTAGGTGTATCCATTTATAGGTTCTGTGAATTATTTCATTAGTAATTCTTTAGTTGGATTTTATTGATATGTTGGTCCTTGATTAGTTGCTGTAGGCTATTTTACTTTGAGTTGATTATATTTTTGTAGCTTATATTCATCTCTGTATGTTGAGACATTGCGTTGTCTCTCTGGTTTAGGACGTTGATTTTGAGTTGTAGGTTTTGTACCGCCTCGTGGCTAGGTTGTCCTAGTAACAGAGGAGGTGCTGCCCAAATTTTTAGTAAAATCTTTCAAAATATTATTATTAATTAAGTTCATTAAATTAAAAAGGGTTTTCATACCCGGTCTTTGCAAAAGATTTTCAAAATTGGTTTTGTTAGTTTGGTTTTATGGATTTTGTGAGTTTTGTATCCCCTGTTAGGCGACGACCGTATCGGTCGGATGAGCCTCGGCGAAACGCAAACACTACAGGATTTCCTGTACATTGAGGCGTAAGCCAGCAACGTGAGATTGCATGACCAAGTCTGAGACGTCCATTTTCTATAATCTATATTTAAATTGTATTATGTTTTATTTTAGAACTTGTTATTGGTTTTAGTATCTTGGGTGCAGGGCCTCGACCTTCTGTTTGGACCGCTTCACGGCACTCAGAGCTCGCCTCAGCATTTAAATTAAATTAATTAATTTGTTGTAAGGGCATAAGCCCAGTTTTTCTTTTATTTTTCTGTGGCTCTGTATTTGTGTAGTTTAGGATTTTCTGTTATTTTTGGTTGCTGCTTTGCGTAATTAGACGCGTACTTAAAATGAGTATTATTTTTATATAAAAAATTATAAGAGTTTTCTCACTTCTAAATAAAAAGGATAAAATTCAAGTTTGTATTATTTGTTTAAATTTATATTTTTCTCATTAAAAGAAAAACCTAATTTTATGTATATAATATTAAAGTACAAAGTCTTGTTAAATGAATTGGAAAATATGATCTTTACCCAATAAATTAATAAATCGGTTCCTTTTTCGTTAATTAATATTTGTATCCTGCGACAGTAGAGTAGGTTGATAGCTTAATTAACAATTTAAAAACTGGACTAGGACCTGCTTCTAGAAATTGCAACTAGCACACCTAGATTTGGCTCATCTATGTTTCTAAGTCATGGTTCTCAACTGTAGGGTTTTGAGGACGTATTTGACTTCATCCCCGGTACCGACAATATATTCCAGTCATTAAACAAAGGCAAGTTACGGTTATGTTTTCTTGCATTTTATTTAGTAATTGCCATGATTGCATGCTTAAACCACATTGCTACACGAAACTCTCTCCTTGAGTTCGATTATTGATTGTGGGGATATTGGGGGAGTAGTGTAACGTTTATGACCAATACCCTCATATTGCATTATTGCATGAGATTACCCCTCTTACACACGGGGATAAGCCGTATCGCATCGCTAGGATGCTATTGTACAACCCAAACCGGTCATAGACGTTACCTATTCAAATCACATTATTTCAAATACTGAATTGCTAAAAATTGCTAGAAAATATTGTTCAAAGTATTTCAACTGTTTAAAATTGCATCTTTCCGTTATTATTTAGAATGTCGGATTATGTACTCATACTTGCTCCTTTCCTGATTGGACCCCCCCATAGGTGATATTGATGATGCTGAGCTATTGTTCAATAGCTACTATGACCCAGTATTATATCCTGTGGTTTTGCCAGTCCCCCTTGGAGGATGCAGAACCTGAGGCCGATGAGCCGACCGTTTAGCTAGTTGTTTTCCAGTTAACTAGTTTTATTGTATTGGAGTTTGTAGATTTTAAATTCAGTACTTTATTTCAGTACTTTCAGTTTCAGTTTGTACTTTTCAATTGTTGAATAAAAGTTTTTAAATATTCGTAAATTCGTGTTGTGACAAATGCAAATAAATATTATTGTGAATACCTGCATATAGAACAGCTTACTGCCGCCGTCTCACAACGGTGCAGGCTGGACATGATCCGGTTTGATCCAATAATTTGGGATCGGGTCATGACAGAAACCGTTCCCCCAAACCAGAAAGTTCTGCGAGAGAATCGAGCAAAAGCACACAAACCAAAAAATGCCAAACACAATCGCAGACACAGATTTTTGACGTGGAAAACCCTTACGGGAAAAACCACGGGACGATCGAAGTCCAACCCTGAAGAACCTCCACTAATGGAATAAAGAGAATACACCCTCTACAAGCTCCTCCCGATCCAACACGGATCACCACAACTCACTTGAAAGAAAAAAATTTGATTGCGGACTCCGAAGAACAAGAGATGCCAAAAAATTATTCGAAGTAATCTCTCCTTCACAATAGTCCTTAATCCTCTCTCTCTCTCTCTCTCTCAGAGATTATAAAGCACTCTTGTTTTGAGATGAGTTTTCAACTAGCATGCATCACCCTTTTATAAGCCCTTGGTAATCCATACATGGAAGGCCAATATATATGAAAACTTCAAATATGTATCAATCATATATTTAATGGAAATCCAATCATAATTGGCTTGCCATAATTGGAAACCCAATAATATGGAAAGCTACTATATGAAGGGTCCAATCATAAATATATGATCCAAGTAAATATGAAAATCCAATCATATATTTTTTTACCATATATGTTCCAAAATAGGATCCATGCACTCCCCGAGCTTCTTCGACACACGGATGGCGCTCGTCGCTCTCCGGGGTATTTTCCACATAGGTTGGGAACCCTACCCACTCCAACATTTCCAAAAATTAATTAACTTTGTTTCCAACATTTAATATATATCTATGTGCTATCGTAGTCTTCCATGATTATCGGTTTTCTAGAAGAATCTATTATCCTTCTAAAGTGGTCATCACAACCTAATATTTACACGTGCTCATGCATTCAATTCTAGGGTCCAACGTACACATATACAATGAATGAAGGAGCTTCTAAAAATGAATGAAGCATAAATATGATCATAAAAATTAGAGGCAAAACTCAATTATATGACGACTTGTGGCGGCCATGAAATCTATATATCCCATGTTTTTTTGCTTTCATATCTCTCACACATGTAGTTAGACGTAACCATCAATATAGCTTGCCACCCTTCTTGACCAGACCAGCATTTCCTTTTCTGATTCTTGGGTCCCACTATTTCTATTTTTTATTATCCTATATATCTAGAATTAACTATGATAGTGGGTCCAAAAGCACATGAGTAATGAATAATGTTGGAAGTTGCATAATAGCACGGATATTAGACGGGATTGATAGAATTCAAACATCCCAATCGTAATATGTGTAGGTGTACGTGGATAATTGGATTATAATTTAAAAAAACTATAATAGAAATTATATAATTTAATAGTTGATAAATTATTATCCTTGATTTTTATGGAGATCTAATATGTTAGACATTTTAAAAAAAAATGAATATAAGTTACTTATATTTTTATGGTTTACATATAAGTCTATTTTTTAAGTGAAGCATTTTATTTTAGATTAAGTCTCTAAAAATATATTCAAGAACAAAAAAGTCCCTTATATTTTTTTCTAGCTTTCTCATAGAATAATATATTAAAAATGGATAAGAATATTGTGATGAAAATGAGAAAGATTTGATGCGTCCCAGAGAGTGCCAAAGAGGATAAGAATATCGTGCCACGTAGACGCAGAAACTAAAAACAAACTTCTCATCTTAGACAACTCGAAGAGGAAGAGACTTGGTTAATTTACCTAATGTTTGTATGTTATGCTTGAGCTGAAGAAATGATAATCATCTCTTTTTTCATTATAGCTTTTGAAAGCACAGCATGAATAGGGTAAAACTAATAATTAAGCATAATTAAGAATACTAATAGGCAATTTAAAAATAAGTGACAGAGATGAGACAATAATGCAAACACCAGATGTGTTGTGGTATTTTCTATCGGACACTTCAATCCTGAAACTCTCTCGAACTTTAATCCAACTATAATAAAAATAATTATACTAGTGAGATTTGTTCTGAAGGTTTGGCTAACTTCTTATGCACTGGATTTGATTTGAAGGACTTGTCGACTTCTATACAAGTTTTGATCCAAAGACTTACAAACTTCAATCTCTTACAAAAAATATTGATCTTATAGCAAATGAAGATCTTAATGTACAATTCAATATACACTCTATTTCAAATAGGTTTGGCAAGTGAAAGTTCTTGAATGTGAAAAAAAATTATTTGGTAGATAAAAATTTAAGGCCTAAAGAAGCGGGTAATAAAGAGGCCAAAAGGGTTTATATAAAGACCTCTCACAATAGTCATTATTGTGCAGGCTGTATACCGTCCGCACAATAACGACTTTAAATATAGTCGTTACACCAGGATATGGCTCGGGTCTGGGATATACCGTCGTAGTTGAGATACATGGAACACATCATGCATCTCACGTAACGACGGCGGAAGAACGAGACGATAGGATACATCACCTACTCGTTCCAGAATGTCGAACGGTCCTATATACCTAGGACTAAGCTTTTCCCGTACGCCAAAACGAATAACGCCATGGTTAGGGAAGATCCTCAAGAATATATGGTCGCCGACAAAAAAATTCAAGGGGACGCCGATGAGAATTGGCCCAATGGCGCTGACGATCTTGTGCAACGCAAAGATGATCTCTGACTCTCCTGACCACCTCAATTGTCTGAGCGATCATCTCTGGACCAAGTATTTGCCTTTCTCCAACAACGTCCCATGCTAGCGGGGATCTGTACTTTCTACCATATAGTGCCTCGAATGGTGCCATCTGGATACTGGCCTGGAAACTGTTGTTGTACGAGAACTCCACCAGGTACAAGTGATCTTCCTACGAGCCACCAAAATTGAGGGTACAAGACCGCAACATATCTTCAAAAGTCTGGATCGTGCGTTCCGACTGACCATCTATTTGCGAGTGATAAGTTGAGCTGAATTGGAGGTGAGCCCCCAAACTCTCCTGCAGGCTACGCCAAAAGTATGACATAAATCTTGAATCTCTGTCCGAGGTGATACTGACTGGTACACCATGAAGTCTAACAATCTGTCTGAGGTACATCTCTGCTAGCTGAGTCGTCGACTGACCAACTCTGAATGGGAGAAAGTGAGCCACCTTCGTGAGCCGGTCTATAATAACCCAAATAGCATCTCTACCGGACAGGGATCGAGGTAATCCTGTCACAAAATCCATGGTTATATGCTTCCACTTCCATTCCGGAATTGGCAAGGGCTGAACAAGTCCAGCTGGCCTCTGATGTTCAGCTTTAACTTGTTGGCAAACCAAACACCGAGAGACAAACCGGGATATCTCCCTCTTCATGCCATTCCACCAAAAGTTCTGACGGATATCACGGTACATCTTCGTGCCACCGGGATGAATGGAATACTGAGAACTGTGAGCCTCGGCCATGACCTCCTGTCTAATATCTCCGCTGGGTATACAAAGACGCTTACCATGCCGAAGTGTACCATCTTTATGAATGCATAATTCTGGTCGTCGTTCTGCTTCACATTCTGCCCTAAGACGTTGAAGCTTAGAATCGGAGGACTGAGCTTTCTTGATCCTCTCAACTATACTGGACTGAACTTGCATGCAGGCCATCAATGTCACACTGGTAGAAAGGACAACTTCTATACCCATCTTCTGAAGATCTGCTAACAACTCTGGTTGTGCTGTCAGAAAATAAACTCCGGCTCTCCTGCTCAATGCATCTGTAACAACGTTGGCCTTCCCAGGGTGACACTGCAGGTTGACATCATAATCCACAAGCGGCTCTAGCCATCTTCTCTGACGCATGTTAAGATCCTTCTGAGTGAACACATACTTCAGGCTCTTGTGGTCGATAAAAATCTCCACCCTATCTCCATACAAGTTGTGTCTCCAAAGCTTGAGTACAAACACTACTGCTACCAGTTCTAAGTCATGGGTCGGGTAATTCCTCTCATGATCACGAAGTTGTCGTGACGCATAATCTATTACCTTCCCATGCTGCATCAAAACACATCCTAAACCTCTGCCTGAAGCATCACAGTACACTGAAAATCCTCCGGTCCCATTTGGAAGTGTGAGAATGGGTGCCTTCATCAAGCCTCGCTTCAGCTTCTCAAAAGAATCCAGACATTCTGCTGTCCAAGCAAACTGCACCTCCTTGTGGGTCAATTGGGTCAATGGCGCTGAAATCCGAGCAATGTCTGAAATAAATCGCCGGTAATAGCCGGCCAAGCCAAGAAAACTACGAATTTCTACAACTGTGCTAGGTACTGGCCACGTCTCAATAGCCACGATCTTCTAGGGATCCACTTCTACTCCTCCTCTGGTAAAGATATGACCCAATTACGAAATACGATCGAGCCAGAACTCGCATTTATTAAACTTGGCATACAACTGGTACTCTCTGAGAATCTGGAGGACAACTCTGAGATGCTGCTCATGCTCCGCTTTATTCTTGCTGTAGACCAGGATGTCGTCTATGAACACAATCACGAACTGATCCAAGTAAGGCATGAAGATACGATTTATGAGGTCCATGAATACGGCTGGCGCATTGGTCGCTCCAAATGGCATAACAAGGAACTCCCAATGCCCATATCTAGATCTGAAAGCTATCTTCGGGATGTCCTGCTCTCTGACTCTGATCTGGTGGTAGCCTGACCGCAAGTCGATCTTCGAGAATACAGCTTCCCCCTTGAGTTGATCAAACAAGTCATCTATCCTCGGGAGAGGGTATCTGTTCTTGATTGTCACTGAGTTCAACGTACGATAATCTACACATAATCTAGACATACCATCCTTTTTTTTTCACAAGAAGCATCGGGGCTCCCTAAGGCGATCCACTAGCACGAATGAATCCCTTGTGTCACGACCCGCACTCGCTTTTCGGATACGAGACGTGTCCAAGCCAGCCTACGCCGCAGAGTCGGCGGTAGAACGCTGTCAAGCCCGTAAGAAATAAATGCTCAAGATAAATAACATTTGCTGCTCATTCACATTTCTAAATTTATTACAACATTTACATCATTTAAAATTAAAGGAAATACAAGATTTTACAATTAATGAAATTAAATACAACTGCTATCTATTTCTAGGTTGTCATCAGCATACCCAAGCCTTCCCCAGTGTTAAGAGTGATCGCGACTAAACCTGAAAAATATTGGTTTCCAGTTAGGAATGGAACAAGTACACAAATCGACGACAATGCGAAAACACAATAGAATCGACAAGACATGAAAATAACATATGAGATATGAAAACTGGAAGATAACTGATGACATAGCACGATAGAGATAAAAAGGGAAAAATAAAAGACATCTACCTAGGTGGTGTGAAATATCTGTTTCGACATGTGAACGGCTAGGGGTAAATTCGGTACACTGCACGTGTCGTGTGCAGCGGGTATTATTCAAGAATAGACTCATGGGATAGTTCTGGGTAGTTCACATGTTTACTAAGATATTTTCCCTCCCGACTACTCCGTGTGACGAGCGTGTCAACAATCAGCAAGATATATGTATAGACATGAAATAAAAAGACTACTATGAATCGAAAAGCAATCAGAAAGTGCACTTGCCTGAGTTCCTTAGCTGGAGAAACCAATAATACCATGCCACTCAATGAGCCACAATCAGTCAACACATGTAGAAGTCTCCGGATGATGAAATAAACATTACCAACATTCTCAGAATAGTCAAATTAGGAAGGATTGCCTATCCTAAAGTCCAATTCTGCATACAGGGGCCAAACGGTAATTTCGGGCAAAAACGATGTCCGTCGTTGGACCCGCTTTGCACCGAAAAGTGTGCCAGAGTCAACGGTCTCTAAAGTCGTCAAACTATATGTCTACGGATCCGGTTTTCCGATACGAACCCAACCGTATGTCTAAAGTTGGATTCCGGCGGACCGTACACAAAATCGCCAGTTGAGTGGGACCGTAGGGCCCGCAAAACGGTAATTTTATCAACGGTCTCGGAATCGGACCAAACTTGGCGTACAGGACCAAAAAAACGATACGGTTCTGTTGGCATAAGTTTCGTCTCGATCCGATGAGCGTACACAAAGTAATTGAGAAATTTACAAAGTGCACGATACGGTAAATTTCGACGGATATGCATCGAATTCGTCGTGCACATGCCACCAATTTGAATTCCGTCAAAGCCCACACGACCACGAAGCCGTTACGCACCTTTCGATGCCTTTGGTGCGCGACCACGTCATCCGGAATGGCGGGACGCACGTCGTGTGGAACAATTTTCTAGTTTTGAAAACAGATTTTTCGTCAACTTTATCTTAATTTTAAACAGCAATTACCCAACAAGAATTAAATCTAAAAATAGCATTTCCATCTTGGTTAGGTTGTCTAGAAGTCTGTTCAAGCGGTTTTCCAAAACTCGCGATGTTCTGGTCGTAAATCAACCACAAAACTTGGGTTTCGGGACAGTTTCTAATATCCGAAAATCGATTTTTTTCTCGGTTTTGGGACTCGTTTTCCGTCGCGTACAAAGCGAATTAAAATGAACTACCTGAAGGGAAACAAAGGGGTATAGGTTAGGTTCGAACCTGCAAAATCGGTTCGACAAATCGTCGATTGGTTGTGGAGGAAACCCTGCGCGAAGTGGCTCCGCGGGCTGCTGTTGCTGTTCACAGTTTTGCGAGCGTGTGCGCGCGGTGCCTCCGCGCGGTCTGGCCGGCCGACGGCGGCCCGCGGTGGCGTGCACGTGCGCGCGGGGGAGGCGCCCAGGTGAATGGGAAGGGGGCGCGCCGTCCTAGTTAGCCGAGGGCTAGGGTTTCGAGAAAAATCCCTCCCCTCACGCTCGACTTTTCTATGTATAAGTCTTCTGAGTATATAACAGAGCCGAGAGGCTCTGGCTCTCGGGCTGGGTTGGGCCATGAGCTCGGGTGGCTTATTTGCTTTGCATGGGTTTTGCTTCTGTAGGGGGTTAGCCGGGTCGGGTATGGGCTGCTATATATTTCATTCTTTTTCTTTTATTCTTTATAGCTTCTAATAATATATATATATATATATATATATATATATATATATATATATATATATATACACGTATACACCCATATAAATGTATTTATTTACGTATACATTCAAGTATACATATATATATATTTTTATATACACACATACGCATATACCCCTATATATATATATATATATATATATATATATATATATATATATATATATATATATATATATATATATAAAATAATATATATATATATATATATATATATATATATATATATATATATATATATATATATATATGTATATATACGTACCTATACACGCATATACATATATATATAATATATGTATAAATACACATATACGTATATATATTTATACACAATTATATATTCATATATATATTTATATATACACATGCACAATTACCTATATATATTTTATATATATATACACATACATACATATACATATATATTATATATATACACATACATTTATATATATCCATTTATTTAACATATATATATATATATATATATATATATATATATATATATATATATATATATATATATATATATATATATATATATTTAAAGTATATATATATATATATATATATATATATATATATATATATATATATATATATATATTTACTTATATAATAAATCTATCTTATACACACACATATACGTATATATATTTATACATAAATACACCTACACTCAATACATACATATATATATATATATATATATATATATATATATATATATATATATATATATATATATATATACAAACACATACACATATATTATTCTTTTGATAAAAAAAAAATTATTCTTTTGATAAAGAATAAATTAATAATAACTAAAAATAATAAATAGTTTATATTTAATAACCACAATAGTAATATTAACATTTTATAACCTCAATTAAATAATAACGTAATTCAATAAGCCAATAATTAATTATTTATAAAATTAAAAATCACCATTTAAATACAATAAATAATAATAAAATATTTTTATATTTTTGGGAAGGGGAGCTACATATCTACCCACCTTAAAAATAATTTCATCCTCGAAATTCTAACTCATAAACATGCCTAAGATTCAAAATAAAAGTAAAGAATAAATCCACTATTACTACAATCTTTTTCAAATTTTAATTTCTCAGAAATGTTTATATCCTCCTCATAGCCATTTCGTAACTACATAAACTCTAGGGCTTCTACCCACCTTTGGTCACACTACTCCCTTGAAACACAGGTCAAAAAAATCTTATAATCATCTAACTGGTTGCTAACCATCCTATCAACAGGTATCTAGAGCATATGGCATCTATAATCCTCTCCTACCTATCAAGCAATCCAAATTTAACAAGCAACCAATTCACACTGGTAGCCAAAATACATTGACAAATTCTAGTAGGCATGACCATTCATATTCTGAAATAGGCAGGACAGGAAGATAAGGGAGAATAATCAAGAGCAACTATGAAGTTTCAAGAGCGGTGGAGAGTTTTCCAATGATGCAGGTAGAAGGAAGTTTATGAACCATTGCCTTATTTGCTAGATTGGGTTACTCTAGTCCAGTCACTTGCTAAATTGAAAAACTCCATTGTTTCTTGGAGGGTCTTACAATCCATGCAATACAAAAATTTTGTTCCCAAAATTTCTAAACAAGGTTCCACAATAGAACGGAATTTGGGAAATCAAGGTTGTGGTCTTACTGGATTCTTTATTTGGACATCAGTTATTGGTTGGATGAACATTGGGCTTCAATCTATAGGGACTAGACAAGATCCCAATGATAAAACTATTCCTACTAGATTAGGGTATCCTAGAATAGGTTTCAACCCAAGGGGTGGAGCTAGTTGTCAGTCAAGTTGGTTAGCTAGGTCCCTCGAGTCCAGAATGTACCTTCAGTGACTTTTATGTTTAAGTAGCACATGAGGCCTCAATCAAGTAGCACACTAGTGGCGTGTGCATAATGGGCTTCGAGTAGATCACCACCATATATTGGGTCAAAGGAACTGAGTCAAGGTTAAGGCTCTAGTGGAAATCGGGAGGTATACGGTTTCTATGGTAAGAGTTATAGCTAGTCTTTTTAACCTAAAAGTCGTAGCACAAAAATAGAGTACAAGGGGACGGATTTGAGTGGGACATGGTATATCTAGATGAAGGTGGACTCGTCTAGATCTTACGTATAAAATTTGTTGGAAGGTAACAGCTGTGAGACTCGTCTCACAGTATCGGTATTTATATACGGATACGTATTTTGTAGTGTATCTCGTATTTTCTTGATTTTCGTAATGCTTTAAAATTTTCCTAACTTATAGATTTTCTTCTTGGCCGACATACCGCCAGTATACCGGAGTATACCGACGGCATACCGTCCAGACAAATTTTCCACATTTTAGATATTTTCGATTTCAGATATTTTCATGAATAGTGTTTCCGATATTTCGTAAATAGTATTTTAGATATTTTGATGAATAGTATTTAGATATTTTTGTGAATAGTGTAGATGCACCCTATTATCCATTGGATATTTGGTTTTGTTTCGATGGTTAGGATTGACTTAGATTTTGACATGGATCACGATCCGACGGCTAAGATTAATTCCCCCTTCTATATATACCATTTCACTTTCTCTCTCCTCTCTCTTTTCAATCTCTTCACTCTTTCTTTATTTCTTCTTCCCTTCTCTCCCCCTTGGAGCTTGCCAAGAGCTTGGCCTTGAGGCCTTGGGTGTGGTGTCTAACCCCCTAGGAGGAGGAGTAGAAGATTAGGCTTGGAGCTTAACCTAGGCAAGTACATCTTGCCAAATCTATGAACCATATTGTTTTGTTGTCATTTTTGTTTTCCTTGGTATTAAATGATTAGAATTTTTCCAAACTTATTTTGTTAAATATGTTTTCCTTATGATTCTCGTATATATGTATGTTTTCCAAAATTTGTTTAAACAAGGTTTTGATTTTCTGTTAAAACCCAATATGGACTTAGTAGAAAACTTGGTATCAAGAGTGATACTAGTGTTACCATCATGTATCTTGGTCACATATACATATATGAGGCCCTCACATAGTTTGTATATCATGGATTTTGAGTTTGGTGGCAATCGGAACCCGTTTCGGTGTCCCGAGGACCTCTGTTTGAGAGTATTTTGAGGTATTGATCTATCAAATTTTTTGATTTATGAAAACTAATACTCCCATTTTGTAGGAAATTCAATTCTATGCAATTTTGACTTTTGAAAATCCGAATTTCGATTTAAAACGAAGTTTTTATGGCCGAAACAAGTTTTGAGTTCAAAAATCAACTTTCTGTGACGGTTCGGAAAATCCGTCGGAAATCCACAGAAATCCATCGGAAAATCCGAACTTGCACCACAAAACTTGCTGTGACACTTCGAAAAATCCGTCGGAAATCCACTATAATCCGCCGGATAATCCGGTTAGGCTATTTTTTGTCTGTTTTTGCCCGTTTTCTGCCCGTTTTTTTGTCCGTTTTTGATATTTTCTTCGATTGTAATGATTTCTTAACATGATTAGGTGATCTTGCATAGTTAGAAAATGATTGTACACCTTATATATATTTGACACTAGCACATGTTCAATCGTTTTTATGAAATATACTTAGCTTAAATTATTGTTTTCCACATGCCATGATATATCTTTTGATAGATTCTTTCTTACAAGCTATGATAATTGTTACATGTCTTCCTTGCTTACATGATAGTGGCCCGTCGTGGCGCACTCTCCTTACATGTCTTCTTTGCTTACTAGATAGTGACCCGTCGTGGTGCACTCTTGTACATGTCTTTCTTTACTTACATGATAGTGGCCTGTCATGGCGCACTCCCTATAGTGGCTCGTCGTAGCGCACTCCCAGCTTCCAGTTTATTATGTTTTCTTGTTGTGGCTTGTTATAGTGCACATTCTCGCTTTTGTCCAGTCTTGCATGTCTCATGTCTAGGATAGATTCTGCGGAATGCTACACCCAGAATCCAAGAAAATGGTAAGGATTATATAACTAGATTGATCATTAGAACATGGGTGGAGAGGATTTCCCAGTTACCTGTTACCTTTGGTCTAGGTCGTTATAATATTTAATTTAAGGGTTTGGAGCTATCCGTCGAGATGAGCACTCTCCCAGCTTCACCGTCGCGTGGGAGCACAAAGTCACACTTGTAATCACTTCCCGGCATGACCAATAGGTGGCAGCAGGCAGGTAACCGGACTTAGAATTCTCAAACTTGCATTTGTTAGTAATTAGGATTGTGACAACCCTAGTTAGCTAATGTATAAAGCCGTACTCATTGCTTGGCCGTGACTTTTGAATGGAGTCCAGTCTAGTCAAGTTTGTCTAGGCAGTGTCCGGATTTGTTTATTTCAGTACATCTTTGTTTATGCTTTACTTTTTCCGGTAAATGATTAGATACTAAAGTTCTGTTCAGGAGAAGGGTTACAACCCCGGTCCTTGTTTGGTTTACGGGTTGTAACTTGGGTTTAGGAATAGTTCCTAAGTCATCTTATCATTTGTCGTTCTATATAGTATCTTAACATGCTCACATGTCTCAGTTATCCTACATGCTCACATGTTCCAGTTATCTTACATGCTCCAGTTATCTTAACATGCTCACATGCTCCAGTTACATAACATGCTTACATTCTCCAGTTATCTTAACATGCTCACATGCTCCAGTTACATAACATGCTTACATGCTCCAGTTACTTAACATGCTCACATGTCCCGTCTACTTAACATGCTCACATGTCCCATCTACTTAACATGCTCACATGTCTAGTTTATCTTTCATGTTCATATGCTTCCTTTTCCTTACATGTACACAGTTTACATTACGTCACATGTCCTTTACTTTATGCTACATATTGCTTTACTTATTGTCCTTCTATTCTCAGGATAAGTGTATTGGTAGTGCACGAGTCTCGATTAGTACTTACTCATCTCTCTCTCTCTCTATCCATTGCTATGATTTGCATGCTGGTTTTAGTTCATAGTTTGGCTTCCTTTGTGGTACTTGCTATTGGGGGTCTGACCCCACTGGTTTTGCATTGACCAGATCTGATAGAGTAGTCCGGAGGATCTTTCGTACCTTCCACTCGTTGGTGATTACCCAGAGCACCAGAGTACCTTAGTGGGTTTTCTATTTCATTATCCCACTAGTTATGTACATTATTCTTTTGTGGCGTTTAGCCTCCGAGCACGTGTTTAGCTCGTGTTTTGGACTTGACATTTAGCCTACGGGCCAGAACATGATTTGCGTATTCTAGACTATAGCTAGAGCTTATCATGTATGACTATTACTCTTGCTAGTCTTCACTCTGTATTACTAGCTTCATGATTATTGATATATGATAGTTTGGGACACTTTACTATTTTATATTCCAGTTGATCTTACTTCTTGTACATTGTTTACTGCCTGTGATTGAGATACCTAGGATTGCTTGACCTAGGATCGACTGTTGGCTTGTAGTAGTAACCCCCATCTATACAGCTTATACGTTATTTCGGAGTACTGGAGTACTTTGGTATACGTAGCTGGCCTGGTCCGTCCCTACTTGCCAGTATTCTGGTTCTGGAACATGACAACAGCTGGTCTCGTACTCCGTATATTAATGACACGGCCGGGGACACAAAATGATATAGATGGAAAGTGGGAGTGTATGGGGCACTAATTATCATCATAATGGGAATCGTTCTAATCAATCGGTAATCCTCGTACATCCTAAAAAATTTTGGGAGGCTTACAGTCTACCCACCTTAGAAGCTAGGACATGGTTTTAGGAATAACTAGGTTAGAAGGATTCCAAGGTCCGGGTACTGTACCTCGACTCTTGTTAATAGAGAATAAGGCACGACGTACGAGATACGGTAGCTATAAGTCAAGTCAAGGATCATTCCTCAAATAAAGGAAAACAAGGGTGTACAATGACACATGGTCAATAAAATAGAGGAACATACACCCCCATAGTGTACAAGAGTTATCGACGGGGTAACCAGCTCTAAGGCACGTCATATGAAGAGATTCCTAACAACTGAGTCATGAATTTCTATTTATGTCAATCCTGCCAGACTATGGTCACCAGGGTTCTAGTGGTATGGGCTGGCTGATGGTAGCTACACTTGTGTATACAGCTATCATAGCCATAGGAATACTCGGTATCCATCTATCAATACGAGCTTTTGTCTTTCCAATCAGTAAAAGACAAAAACAATAAAGAGTTCAAGAGAGATGTCGATGAATACAATTATACGATTCAAAGGCGAAGGTATAATTCAAGAGAAATTGTCAAAGCAGTCGTGGATGAGATCCTAGAGACATCTACATCTCAATCTACGTAAGAAAATTAGATGAAGAGCAAACCAATTGCATCATGGTTGATCAGACCGTAATACAATGATTCTGATTGGACAATATGTCAGCGGGCGTCCCCAATAAACATATGTCTCGGATCAAGCTCTATAAAAGGGTAAGCTTGCAAAACTAGGCTGTAATTGTAGCGTTGGTCAAGAGAGTCAACATATGAGATTTTTGAAAGGAGGCACAAGTGGTTCAAGTTTTGAGAGAATCAAACCTTACCTGGTGTTCTTGCTTATACAGTCTTCCTACAATCTTACTATCCCTAAAGTCTTGGTCAACTACAACATAGTTTTAGCAATGTTCTATAACCTATGATCCTCAAAATGATTTTATTTCTATGGGTTGTGCCTCGCCAGTGCGCTGCTGGCTACAGTGAACCCACATCTCCAATCTCAGCTAATTGATGACAGTGCGCTGCTGTCTAACTATTATTAGTTAACTAATACTCCTTTAATTATATCCGTAAAATTCATGAGCTTCTAGAGATCCAAAAAAGTTGATTGAGGATAAAACGTAGGTGTTTGTCCTATCAGTCACAACACTTAAATTAAAAGATTTAACATGGAGGAAATAACTAAATACGAAAGAAATTTAAACATTCTACTATCTATTTCATATGCATTTTACTGGTTGAGGGAAATCTCGAATCAATCTAACTCGAGAATCATACAGGAATAACAGAATCAAAAATTATAAACTAAATCCTTACAGCAAAAAAGAATTTAAAATAGACAATTCTAACTCATGATATGGAATTTATATCTAAAAAAAGAAAATTGAATTATTTGTCAAAATTAACGCCTTAATTCCAGGCAAGCCTAACATACCAAGCGAATAGTATACTCGTATTGGATCACATTTTCATATCAAAAGTAATAGTGTACCTATAGGGATCTAGCAAGCTATCTAAATTGCAAGGCCTATCTAATAACCTTAACTACCCAACGGTCAATTTGAACAAGGGACTCCTATTCCTTGTCATTATCTTAAATTATTTTAATCCTAGTTTGTGAATGAGCATTTCCTGGTCGCAGGCTCGCAATAGTACGACTAACATACCATCACGAGTTCGCCATCTTTTGCGAAAACTGACCTGCATGGGCCACCACAAAAACTTGTCACGACCCGTACCCGCTTTTCGGATACGAGACGTGTCCAAGCCAGCCTACGCCGCAGAGTCGGCGGTAGAACGTTGTCAAGCCCGCAAGAAATAAATGCTCAAAATAAATAACATTTACTGCTCATTCACATTTCTAAATTTATTACAATATTTACATCATTTAAAATTAAAAGAAATACAAGATTTTACAATTAATGAAATTGAATACAACTGCTATCTATTTCTAGGTTGTCATCAGCATACCCAAGCCTTCTCCAGTGCTAAGAGTGATCGCGACTAAACCTGAAAAATGTTGGTTTCCAGTCCGGAATGGAACAAGTACACAAACCGACGACAATGCGAAAACACAATAGAATCGATAAGACAAGAAAATAACATATGAGATATGAAAACTGGAAGATAACTGATGACATAGCACGATAGAGATAAAAAGGAAAAAATAAAAGACATCTACCTAAGTGGTGTGAAATATCTGTTTCGACATGTGAACGGCTAGGGGGTAAATCCGGCACACTGCACGTGTCGTGTGCAGCGGCTATTATTCAAGAATAGACTCATGGGATAGTTCTGGGTAGTTCACATGTTTACTAAGATATTTCCCCTCCCGACTACTCCGTGTGACGAGCGTGTCAACAAGCAGCAAGATATATGTATAGACATGAAATGAAAAGACTACTACGAATCGAAAAACAATCAGAAAGTGCACTTGCCTGAGTTCCTTAGCTGGAGAAACCAATAATACTATACCACTCAATGAGCCACAATCAGTCAACACATGTAGAAGTCTCCGGATGCTGAAATAAATATTATCAACGTTCTCAGAATAGTCAAATTAGCTAGGATTGCCTGTCCTAAAGTCCA
>JANAVB010012195.1:3813118-3909088 GCA_029216955.1 Iris pallida
ATATATAGATATATATATATATATAATATATAGACAACCATACACATATATTATTCTTTTGATAAAGACATAATAATAACTAAAAAAATAAATAGTTTTATATTTAATAACCACAATAGTGATATTAACATTTCATAACCTCAATAAAATAATAACGTAATTCAATAAGCCAATAATTAATTATTTATAAAATCAAAAATCGCCATTTAAAATACAATAAATATAATAAAATATTTCCATATTTCCGGGAAGGGGAGCTACACCTTGGTTCTGAGTTCTTCAATCATCTTGTACAATATCTCTAGCTCTGACGGCGCCATCCTGTAGACTCTCTCTGACACTGGGGCTATCCCTGGGATCAAGTCGATAGTGAACTCGATCTCTCGCTCTGGCGGTATTCCTGGAAGCTCTTCTGGAAAAATATCTGGAAATTCTTCAACTATCCGGGGTAACTGTATTGTTGCTACCGCCATCCGCAATATTGGAGGAGAAGGTTCAACTTCGCCTTGGGAAAAGAAAAACTCTGGCCCGCCGGGAATGCTAAAAACAACCCTGCCAATATGGCAGTCTATTCTAGCATACTGGTCTCTCAACCAATCCATCCCTAAGACCACATCATAATCGGTCATCGGGAACTCTATCAACCTAGCGGGGTATTCTCTACCGCTGACTACGATCCGACACGAGGAAAATACTCTATCTACTCTCACAAGTCCGTTACCAGTAAGTATATTAAGCCTCACTGATAAGGACTCGGGCTCCAGTCCAATTCGTGACGTAAATAGTGCAGACATAAATGAATACGATGCACCAGAGTCAAATAACACTGAATCCGAAAAGGTGTTGACGAGAATAGTACCTGCCACTACCTCACCTGGTGCTAATCCCTCTTCTCCCATGGTCAGAGCCAGCACTTGACCATGTCCTCTGGGTGCGGGTCCCCTTTGCTAGAAACTTATCTGTCTGCTCTGGATCAAGGCTTGGGCTTAGGCATACTGCTGCGGTCTCTGCTGCTGGAATGCCTGGGCCTGCGTCGGCAATGGCCTCGGGAACGAGTACTGCTGCTGCTGCTACTGGACTGGTGCGGGTCCTCTCACCGAAGGACTAGAGAAGGCTGATGAAGATGAACTCCCCCTGTTCGGGCTGCTCCCAACCCTGTGGTCCGGGGAACCACAAACCAAGCACAAATCCTGTGCTCTGCGACACTCTTATACCACATGCCCCGACTTTTCGCAGTGTGAACATCCCACTGCGGAAGAGTGCTTCTGCTTCTGCTGCTGAGGGTGCGTCGGGGTTGAATGTTGTACTGACGTCACTGAGGCCACCCGCCTCGGAGCTCCAATGGTCAAAGCCCTAGCTGCCGGGGCTGGTGCTGAAGACTGGTTCATCTGGCTGTAGGATCGCTTCCGACCCCCGGTCCTATCCACAATCCTCTGGAAGGTATACTCATGTCTCCTGGCTGCTCTCAATACTACATCGAAGGTCTGATGCTCAAACTGCACCACTGCCAATAAGATCTTGAGATGGAGCTCCTGTTGGAACAGCTGGGCTCTATCGAACTCGGTCGCTACCAAGGTGGGATCAAACCAACTAAGTCTTAAAAAATCGACCGCATATCCGTCGACCGTCCTGCCCATCTGCTTCAGATTGGTGAACCTCGTCTGTAGATCGTACTGAGCTACAACATCGAAATACTTGGTCTGGAATCTCTCTCTGAATATTGTCCAAGCAATGGGTGCCACTAATCTACCGGCCTGTGCCGCCCACCAGCTGCGGGCAAGATCCAATAACTGCAGGCGCACTACGGCCACCTTCTCTTCTTCTGGAGTACTGGATGCTTCAAGAATTACCTCTGTGTCCTGAAGCCATGCGTCTGCGGAAATAGCATCTTCGCTACCATCGAAGAATGGAGGGTTCAAGTGCTTGAAGCTGTTGGCCGCGCTGTTACCCTGATGACCTCCTCTGGTCAGAGCATCTGCCACTGCCTGGTGCAAGGCATCTCCTTAACGGTCTTGGGAAGCTAACAAGGTCCTGATGAGACCTACCAAGGTGCCATCATCAGGCTCTGCAGGTTGAACGGGCTGAACTGGTGGCTCTCCTCCAGTAAGCATAACTCTGAAGGCTACTCCTGAATGCTGAGCTTGATCTCCGGGTTGCTGCTGGTCCACGGAAGGTGCTCCGCCTTGTCGATCGGTAGGACCAGGGACAATACCGCTGAAGAAGACGACATAGGGAACAATAAGGAAGGACCAGGACAGATCAACGATACAAGCATGTGATCAGGTCAAGAATCCAGGGATTTAGAGGATACGGGCAGAGATCAAGGGCGAGTACTGATTGAGACATATATTCGGTAAACCCTCACATATCTTGATTTTCAAGACCTGCATGGGCCACCACTTGTAGCTCCCCTTCCCGAAAATTTTTAAATATTTTTTTATTATTATTTATTATCAATATTATCGAGGATATTATTATACAATATTATTTTATTATTATGGGTTATATTATTTTGTCAAATAAATATTATTATATGCAGTCATATTTATACAATAGTCCCTAGACTGAAAATAGATTATATATTAAAATATGCAATGATAGAGTGTTAAGTCTATATATGATACAGGTGCAAATATGGATATGAATATATAGAAATATATTCGTAAGTAAATAAAGTATATATATATTTGTATATATATATATATATATATATATATATATATATATATATATATATATATATATATATATATATATATATATATGACTATATATATATATATATATATATATATATATATATATATATATATATATATATATATATATATATATATATATTCGAGGACATATATGTAATGTGTATATAGATATACGTGAGTATGTAGGTATATGTATATAAATATATATATATAATATACATGTGTATATTTGTATTTGTATATAAATATATATTATAAAAATATGTGCATATGTATATTTGTATTTGTATATAAATATATATTATATAAATATATATAGAAAATATGTGTACGTATATATATATATAAATATATAATATAATATTGTGTATGTATGTATAAATGTATACGAATATATAAGAGTAGGTATATATATATATATATGTATACATACATTGGTATGTGTAAAGAATATATATGTATACATATATTTTGTATGCATATTTATTGGTAAAGGAAAAAAAGAATAAGAATGAGTTAGTAGCAGCAGAGCTCAGCTCTGAGCTCTCCCCAAACTCACCAGGCCACTCGGCCATTCCCCTCCCCCAACCCAGGCCCACGCCCACCTGAGACCCGAGCTTTGCTAACCCCTACACAACCCGAGCCCGAGCCCTGAGCAACCGATCACAATGTTATACATATATAAATAGTCGGGAGAGGAGGAACAAAAACTCGACTAAACCCTAACGAGCGCCACCCCCAGAGGAACGTCGAAAGTGGGCGACCCTTCCCCGGCCTCCGCGAGCCGCCGGCAGGCAGCAGGCCGACCACCGTCAGCCACGCGTGCGCGGATTCAAGAGCAACAGCAACGACAGCAGCACATTGCGAGGTACCAATTTCAGTATTACTTTTCTTCGCGTACACTCCGTCGTTTTTAATTTTGTAAATTGGTATGGAAACCCTAGATGACCCTCTAGAGGCCCCAGCAAATAGGTTGCAATATGGTCGAGCCATCAACTCGCAAAATTGAGGCAAACTCGACCGAAAACCTGTCCAAACAGGACAGTTTCGAAGATTGACACCCCTGTTTTCGTAGACAGGTTGTGATCGAGATAGTATATATTTTCCAGAAATAATTAAACAGATATTGAGACAACCTATAGGGCTTTCCAAACATTTTTGTACAATCGAATTTTATTGATTGTACGTCGAGAAATTCGACTCCCAAAACTGACAAAAAACTGTTTTCGAAAATAGTGAAAAATAATAAAATTGCTCCACACGACGTGCGTCACGCCATTCCGGGCGACGTGGTCGCGAACCGAAAACATCGAAAGCTGCGTATCGGCTTCGTGGTCGTGTGGGCTTTGACGGAATTCAAATTGGTCGCGTGTACACGACGAATTTGATGCGTATCCGTCGAAATTCCCCGTATCGTGCACTTTACAAATTCTCCAATTACCTTGTGCACGTTCATCAAATTGAGACGAAACTTGCGCCAACAGGACCGTATCATTTTTCTGGTCCTGTATGCCAAGTTTCGTCCAATTCTGAGACAGTCGAATCCGACGTCGTTTTGCGGGCCCCACGGTCCGACTTAACGGGCAATTTTGTGCACGGCCCGCCGGAATCCAACTCTGGACATACGGTCAGGTTCGTATCAAAAAATTGGATCCGTAGACATATAGTTTGACAACTTTAGAGACCGTTGACTCTGGCACGCTTTTCGGTGCAAAGCGGGTCCAACGGCGGACATCGTTTTGGTCCAAAATTACCGTTTTGCCCCTGTGTCCAGAATTGGACTTAAGGATAGACAATCCTAGCTAATTTGACTATTCTGAGATCATTAGTATTGTCTGTTTTAGCTTCCGGGGACTGTTGTACGGGTTTTGACTATTGTGGTATTTTGAGTGATTTGGATCATCGGTTTCACCAGCACAAGACCACAGGCGAGTACAGTTTATTGTCTGCATTTCGATATTGATTTTTACTATATTTTATTGGTTGGCCATTGGTTATGTGATTATTTTCTATTATAAATTGTGGAGTCGGGAATTAGAAGTACCAAAGATATGTGATCTGACCATAGCCCGTGTTAGACATTGTAGCCCGTGTTTATTTTCTGCAGTAGTGTAGCCCGTATTTATTTTCTGCAGTAGTGTAGCCCGTATTTATTTTCTGCAGTAGTGTAGCCCGTGTTTATTTTCTGCAGTAGTGTAGCCCATGTTTATTTTCTGCAAGTAGACATTGTAGCCCGTGTTTATTTTTCATGCAAGTAGACCTCGTAGACCGTATGGTGTAGTACCCCAGACCGATCACATATCAAAGGTACTTCTAGCAGTTGGAGAAAGTATTTTATGTCTATTTATTGCTATTGGTTTTCCGTATTTACTGTTTATTTCAAAACTCATGATTGATGTCTAACCTTTATTTTATAGTCATTTTCTTTATTTGAAATTGCATTCAGTGAATTGTGCTCGTTCCATTTCTGACTGGAAACCAACATTTTCAGGTTAGCCGTGGATTCATTTAGCTTGGGGAGTGACGGGAAAACTTACAGACAAAGCCTAGAGACTAGCTAGATAGTTGAGTTGTAGTCATTCAGTTATTTGTACAAGTTTATATTTTTCTACAAATGTAAAACTTGTGATCATTGTAAATTAAATTAATTTTGTGAATGAGCATTATTTGTGATTTTGATCTTCATGGCCGTGACAGCGTTCTACCGCCGACACTGCGGCGTAGGCTGGCTTGGACACGTCTCGTATCCGTTTTAAAAAAAACGGGTGCGGGTCGTGACAAGTTTTTGTGGTGGCCCATGCAGGTCGATTTTCGCAAATCATGCGAACTCGTGATAGTACTTAAGTTAGTTATACTATTGCGAGCCTGTGACTAGAACATGCTCATTCACTAACAATGATTAATTTAATTTAAGAGAATGACTAGGACTAGGAGTCCCTTATACCAATTTACCGATGGGTAGTTTAGGCCATGCAATTTAGGATGAGGGTTATTAATTTTGATACCTTGTCAGATCCCCATGGTTACACTATTACCTTTTGATATAACGATACAAACCAATGTGGATAGATTATTCACTTGGTGAGACAGAGTTTCATACAATAAAGGATCTAACCACGATAAGTTGTTCAATTCCTTCTTTTGCCTCTTTAGATATCATCCTCACATCTTAGTCCGAATTGCCTATTTAATTCCCATTTTGCCTAAGAATTATTATTTTATTAAATTCTAATTATTGTTATTCCCATACAGACCTCGAGTTAGTTTTGATTCAAGGTTTTCCTCCATGGTTTGAATACACATGGAATAGATACTAGAATATTTGTAATCCTGCTGTCTCCAGTCATTTCCTCCATGATTTTTTTAGGATTGTGACTGCTAGGACAAATATTAACGCCTTATTACATACTCGACATGTTTGAACCTCTAGAAGCTCATGATTTTTAAGGATATAGTTAAAGGAATGTTAGTTAACTAATAATGACTAGACAGCAGCGCACTGTCGTCAATTATTTGAGAGTGGAGAATGTGGGTTCACTGCAGCCAGCAGCGCACTGGCGAGACACAACCCATATAATTGAGATCCTTTTGAAGAATTATAAGTTATAGAATATTGCTAAAATATAGTTAGTGGTCCTCTTTTGACCGTAGTTACCCTTGAATCAATATTGGATAGAGTTAAGAGGTGTTCGACTTTGTATCATATTTGATTTAAGAAACCAAGGGTTTTATCACAACCCGAGTATACGGACGAGGCGTAACTCTCGATGAAATGACTTCAAACGTGATTACAGGTTTAGGATACCATAGAGGACAAAAAAATGCATGTTCGTCCCATAAGATCGAAAGCCAAACTAGTGGAAGTTATGTAAGTTCGGTAGTATGTCTCCCAACCTGACCTTCCGTGGTCCTTGTGATCTATTGACGAGAATATTGATTGACGCTATAATAGGTTTACCTAGAATATGGAATTTAGAATGTCCATAACCCATTAGTTGACCAAGACCTTATGGACAGGAAGATTTTAGAAAGATTGTATAAGCAAGGACACCAGGTAAGTTTTGATTCTCTCTAAACTCGAACTACTTGTGCCTCTTTTCAAAAATCTCGCGTACTTGTATCTTGACTATCTTGACCAACGCTGCTATTACAGTCTAGTTTTTGCAAGCTTACTCTTTTATCGAGCTTGATTCGAGGCATCTGTTTAGTGGGGACGTCTGCTAACTTATTGTCTAATCAGAATCAGTGTATTATGGTCTGATCAACCATGATGCATTTGGTTCGCACTTTATTTAATTACCCTACGTGGATTGAGATATAGATGTCTCTAGGGTCTCATCCACGACTACATTGACAATTCCTCTTGAATTATATGTTCGTCCTTGAATCACGAAATGGTATTCAGTAACATCTTACTTAAAATCTTTATTGTTTTTATCTTTCACCGATTTGGAAAGAAGAAAGCTCGTGATGGTAGAGAGATGCAGAGTATTCCCATCGCTATGATAATGGTAGGCACAAGTGTAGCTACCAACGGCCAGTCCTATGATTGAGTTACTCGTTCTCCTCTCGACCCCAAACTGTTATCGGAACTTTCAAGCCATCTGAATTTAAGAATGATTAGGGTTTTACCCTTAGTCGTAATACCAACCTAGGAGACTACCTATTCTCAAGAGACCAAATGTTGTGAACCTCTAACCATCCTTTGAAGCTTGCTCAACTAGAACCCTTGTGACAATAGTCCGGCAGACTCGACACAAATAGAAATACATGACTTGGTTGTTAGAAATCTTTTTCATATGATGTGCCCTAGAGTTGGTTACCCCATCGATAACTCTTGTATACGGTGGACGGGTAGGTCGTTCTATTTTATCGACCGTGTGTAATTGTACACACTCATGTTCCATTTATTGAGGAATGATCATTGACTTGACTTATATCTACCATATTCCATTTCATCGTACCTTGTTCTTTATTACCGAGAATCGAGGTACAATACCCGGACCTTGGAATTCTTCTAACCTCATTATTCCTAAGACCACGATTTAACTTCTAAAGTGGGTAGACTGTAAGCCTTCTAAAAATTTTAGGATACACCAGGATTACTGAGTGATTAGAATAACTTCCGTTAGGATGATAATTAGTGCTCCAGAGACTCCCACTTTCCATTTAGATCGTTTTGTGTTCCCGACTGTGTCATTAACAATCGGAGCACGAGACCAGCTATTACCTTCCAACAAATTTCGTATGCAAGATCTAGACGAGTTCACCTTCACCTAGGTATATCATGTCCCACTCAAATACGTCCCCTTGTGCTCTATTTTTATGGTACGATTTTCAGGTAAAAAGAACTAGCTATAACCCTTACCATAATACCGATAAACTTTCTGACTTCCATTAGAGCATCAACCTTGACTCGAACCTTACGACCCAATATATGATTGTGATCTACTCGAAGCCACTACGCACATGACACTAGCGTGCCACTCAATTGTGTCTTCCCGTGTGACTTAAACACAAAAGTCACGAAAAGCGCATCTTCAAGGCTTACAAAGCATATTAACCAATCCGACTGCTATCTAGCTCAACCACGTAGGTGGAAACCTATTCTAGGTTACCCTAGCCTAGTAGAAATAGTTTATCATCAGAATATTGTCCAGCCAATATAGATTGAAATTCTGGGTTCATCCAACCAGCGATGGACGTCCAATCAGGAAATCCATTAAGACCCAGTAAAATCCATCCACACAACCACCATTTTGGAATATATACAACCGAACTAATTGAGATAGGTCCCTATACCGATTATGTAGCCTCCATCTGTTAGAATACGAAGTCATTCGTAACCCTATTTTCCATCTACCTAGAAGTCGCGATACGATCTTGTATTGCATTTATATTCCTTGCTCGTGTGTTTAAATAACCACGAAAAAAGATCACAATCTTGATTTCTCAAAATTCGTTCTATTATGGAACTTTGTTCAAAACGTCGAGAACGGAACCCTTGTATTGCACGAATGGCAAGCTCCTATAAAAAAGGAAGGGTTTTTGGATTTCGCAAGTGACTGGACTAGGGTAGCCCAATTTAGCAAATAAGCCAGTGGTTCATGAATTTTCTTTCTAGCTGTATCATTGGATACCGGCTACTGCTCTTGAAACCTCATTTTTACTCACGATTGTTCTTCCTTATCTGCATGACCTTCCTATTTCGGAGCAAAGATGGTCATGCTTATTGGAATTTGTCAATATTTATTAGCTGCTTGCGTAAATTTGTTGCATGTTAGATTTTGGGTGGTTTGATAAATAGGAGGGGATTATAGTGGCCATAAGCAGTAGATGTTTATTGGTAGTATATTAGCAATTGGTTGGAAGATTTAAAGTTTTAGTGACATAGCCTTGAGGGAGTAGTATGACCAAAGGTGGGTAGAAGTCCTCAAGAAATTACAGTTTCAATGACCATGAGAATAGATTGATAGCAAATGGAAACCGTCTTCTATCATAGCGGATGGACTCTCCCCTTAAATTTCGAGGACGAAATTATTTTAAGGTGGGTAGATTTGTAGCTCCCCTTTCCGAAAATTTTTAAATATTTTTTTATTATTATTTATTATCAATATTATCGAGGATATTATTATACAATATTATTTTATTATTATGGGTTATATTATTTTGTCAAATAAATATTATTATATGCAGTCATATTTATACAATAGTCCCTAGACTGAAAATAGATTATATATTAAAAATATGGAATGATAGAATGTTAAGTCTATATATGATACAGGTGCAAATATGGATATGAATATATAGAAATATATTCGTAAGTAAATAAAGTATATATATATTTGTATATTTTTTTTTTTTTTTTGGATATGTATATTTGTATATTTATATATTTGTATATATTTATATACATATATATATATATATATATATATATATATATATATATATATATATATATATATATATATATATATATATATATATATATATATATATATATATATATATTTGTATATTATATATATATATATATTTGTATATAAATATATATATATATATATATATATATATATATATATATATATATATATATATATATATATATATATATATATATATATATATATATTCGAGGACATATATGTAATGTGTATATAGATATACGTGAGTATGTAGGTATATGTATATAAATATATATATATAATATACATGTGTATATTTTTATTTGTATATAAATATATATTATAAAAATATGTACATATGTATATTTGTATTTGTATATAAATATATATAGAAAATATGTGTACGTATATATATATATATATATAAATATATAATATAATATTGTGTATGTATGTATAAATGTATACGAATATATAAGAGTAGGTATATATATATGTATACATACATTGGTATGTGTAAATAATATATATGTATACATATATTTTGTATGCATATTTATTGGTAAAGGAAGAAAAAAAAAGAATAAGAATGAGTTAGTAGCAGCAGAGCTCAGCTCTGAGCTCTCCCCAAACTCACCAGGCCACTCGGCCATTCCCCTCTCCCAACCCAGGCCCACGCCCACCTGAGACCCGAGCTTTGCTAACCCCTACACAACCCGAGCCCGAGCCCTGAGCAACCGATCACAATGTTATACATAAATAGTCGGGAGAGGAGGAACAAAACTCGACTAAACCCTAACGAGCGCCACCCCCAGAGGAACGTCGAGAGTGGGCGACCCTTCCCCGGCCTCCGTGCGCCGCCGGCCGGCAGCAGGCCGACCACCGTCAGCCACGCGCGCGCGGATTCAAAAGCAATAGCAACGACAGCAGCACATTGCGAGGTACCAATTTCAGTATTACTTTTCTTCGCGTACACTCCGTCGTTTTTAATTCCGTAAATTGGTATGGAAACCCTAGATGACCCTCTAGAGGCCCCAGTAAATAGGTTGCAATATGGTCGAGCCATCAACTCGCAAAATCGAGGCAAACTCGACCGAAAACCTGTCCAAACAGGACAGTTTCGAAGATTGACATCCCTGTTTTCGTAGACAGGTTGTGATCGAGATAGTATATATTTTCCAGAAATAATTAAACATATATTGAGACAACCTATAGGGCTTTCCAAACATTTTTGTACAATCGAATTTCATTGATTGTACGTCGAGAAATTCGACTCCCAAAACTGACAAAAAACTGTTTTCGAAAATAGTAAAAAACAATAAAATTGCTCCACACGACGTGCGTCACGCCATTCCGGGCGACGTGGTCGCGAACCGAAAACATCGAAAGCTGCGTATCGGCTTCGTGGTCGTGTGGGCTTTGACGGAATTCAAATTGGTCGCGTGTGCGCGACGAATTTGATGCGTATCCGTCGAAATTCCCCGTATCGTGCACTTTACAAATTCTCCAATTACCTTGTGCACGTTCATCAGATCGAGACGAAACTTGCGCCAACAGGACCGTATCATTTTTTTGGTCCTGTATGCCAAGTTTGGTCCAATTCTGAGACAGTCGAATCCGACGTCGTTTTGCGGGCCCCACGGTCCGACTCAACGGGCGATTTTGTGCACGGCCCGCCGAAATCCAACTCTGGACATACGGTCGGGTTCGTATCGAAAAACTGGATCCGTAGACATGTAGTTTGACGACTTTAGAGACCGTTGACTCTGGCACGCTTTTCGGTGCAAAGCGGGTCCAACGGCGGACATCGTTTTGGCCCGAAATTACCGTTTTGCCCCTGTGTCTAGAATTGGACTTAAGGATAGGCAATCCTAGCTAATTTGACTATTCTGAGATCATTGGTATTGTCTATTTCAGCTTTCGGAGACTGTTGTACGGGTTTTGACTATTGTGGTATTTTGAGTGATTTGGATCATCGGTTTCACCAGCACAAGACCACATGCGAGTACAGTTTATTGTCTGCATTTCGATATTGATTTTCACTATATTTTATTGGTTGGCCATTGGTTATGTGGTTATTTTCTATTATAAATTATGGAGTCGGGAATTAGAAGTACCAAAGATATGTGATCTGACCATAGCCCGTGTTAGACATTGTAGCCCGTGTTTATTTTCTGCAGTAGTGTAGCCCGTGTTTATTTTCTGCAGTAGTGTAGCCCGTGTTTATTTTCTGCAGTAGTATAGTCCGTATTTATTTTCTGCAGTAGTGTAGCCCGTGTTTATTTTCTGCAGTAGTGTAGCCCGTGTTTATTTTCTGCAAGTAGACATTGTAGTCCGTGTTTATTTTTCATGCAAGTAGACCTCGTAGACCGTGCGGTGTAGTACCCCAGACCGATCACATATCAAAGGTACTTCTATCAGTTGGAGAAAGTATTTTGTGTCTATTTATTGCTATTGGTTTTCCGTATTTACTGTTTATTTTCAAAACTCATGATTGATGTCTAACCTTTATTTTATAGTCATTTTTTTTATTTGAAATTGCATTCAGTGAATTGTGCTCGTTCCATTCCTGACTGGAAACCAACATTTTCAGGTTAGCCGTGGATTCATTTAGCTTGGGGAGTGACGGGAATACTTGCAGACAAAGCCTAGAGACTAGCTAGATAGTTGAGTTGTAGTCATTCAGTTATTTGTACAAGTTTATATTTTTCTACAAATGTAAAACTTGTGATCATTGTAAATTAAATTAATTTTGTGAATGAGCATTATTTGTGATTTTGATCTTCATGGCCGTGACAGCGTTCTACCGCCGACACTGCGGCGTAGGCTGGCTTGGACACGTCTCGTATCCGTTTAAAAAAAAACGGGTGCGGGTCGTGACACCACTTAAACCATGTAACACCCTAGAACCAGAATACTGGAGAGCGGGGGCGTACATAGCCAGCTACGTATATTGAAGTGCAACCCACCTCACTATATGGTCACGGCTGTCTAGATACATGAGGGTTTAACTACAAGCCATCTGTCTCTTAAGGTCATGAACAAGCCTATTGTCTCAATCTCAAGCAAGTAATAACAGTCACAAGATGTTAGAGCATCAAATATACAATAGTAAGACGTCCCATACATTACATATTTGGATGATCATGAAGCTAGTCGTACAAAATGTCAAGACTAGGAAGAGCTTTAGTCACACATGATCAACCCTAGAATTTGTCAATCATGTTACAGCCCGTAGGCAGACAGTAAATAAAGATGCAATCGAGCTAAACACGTGCTCGTCGGCTAAACGGCTCAAAAGAATATTTTACAATAAAGTGGAAGAACAAAAAAAATCCACTCGTTGCCAGGTTTACGTCTGGTGGTCACCATCTGGCTGGAAGATAGATAGATCCTCTGGAGCTGCTCCGATATCTGGCCATACAAAACCAGCTGGGTCAGACCCCAGAAAGAGTAAGTGCCACAAAGGAGACTTCACTTAGGAACTAAAACCAGCATATAACAATTGAATATTAAAGATAATTATAAACGAAACTGATAATAACGGGGATAACAATAATAAATTGAGTACGAGAAAACCATTCAAGTATCCATATTGCAACCCTTAAACCAAACAAGGACCGGGGTTGTAACCCTTCACCTGAATAGAAACCCGTCTCAAATACAGTTGGTAAGGTAATAAGTCAATAAACGAAGAGAGGACACAGAACTGCTCCGGGAGCCAGGTTACAACCCTTAAACCAAACAAGGACCGGGGTTGTAATCTTTCGCCTGAACAGAACTGAATCCCTGATCTTTATTATTAAGGTCAGTATAAATAATCATGCTATTGAAGTAAGCTAAAACATGAAGAGCATGGCATGGGGCACAATAAGACAATAAACGAAGAGAGGACACAAAACTGCTCCGGGAGCTAGGTTATAACCCTTAAACCAAACAAGGACCGGGGTTGTAATCCTTGTTCTCAACAGAACTGGTCTCATGTTCATTATTGTTAAGGCAAGCATGAATAATTCCGTCATGTCACAATCTTGTACAGGATCAAGATAAGACTAACCTGGGCTAAACTTCATCCAATCAATCACGGCCAAGCAAAGAGTACGGCTTGATACTTTAACTAACTAGGGTTATCATAGGCCTAGTTACTAGCAAATGCAATGAGATTATCCCAACAGCCACAAGCCCTGCAGACCATCCAGGTTATCCAGATGCAATTAGGAGATTGAATTCATGTGGGTACATTATCCAAGAAATGCATGTACCCTTAAGTAGCTTAGGGGTTGCAACACATGACAGTGTGCTAGAAATGTGCCCTACTCGACGGTAGGCTACAAATCCTATAATGGGCGCCCAGATAACGAAATTGCCTGTAGCTGGGAAATCTCTCCATGACTATTAGATTTTCTAGTTATTAGCCTTAGTCAATTTCAGTAGGTACCCCTGATCGTGGTATTAAGGGATCCCTATCCTAGACATGATGCAAGACAATACTGGTTTATTTGTACAAACACAATCGCCCACAGTGTCAAGGTCAATTATTCTTGTTATGTCAGGCTAGCTGTCTTAACAGTATATCGGGGGATGTCATATCTGGTTTGCTTGTCAGGAGTGCGTCAAGGCGGGCCACTGTCGTGTTCAGGGGATATGTGCAAATCTATGCAGCATTTCAATATAACAATAATAATAATAATAATAATAATAATAATAATAATAATAATAATAATAATAATATAATCATCAAAGAGGACAAGGATTAAGGGAAGGGCCATGCGGCTAAGGAAGCTCATACGGCTCGGGAAAGAAGGGAGAGCATGCGGTTGGAGAGAGATGCGGGCTTATGCGGCAAAAGCACAGGGCGCATGCGGCAGGGATGACACAAGCATATGCGGCTGGAGAGGAACAAGCTCATGCGACTGGGAAGGACTAAGCGCATGCGGCTGAAAATAACTTCATGCGGCTGAGAGGGGGGAAACAGGGGTATGCGGCTTGGAAGAGCGGCTCATGCGGCTAAGAGAAAGAATCTCATGCGGCCAGGGAAAGGATGGGCCTCATGCGGCTAGGATCAAAAACTTATGCGACTTAGGGACTGATTCTCATGCTGCTCGAATTATCGAGTCCATGCAGCTCAGGAAAATAGATCTTATGCGGCAGTGGGATTGAGTCTTATGCGGCTCGGGGAATGGAATAGCCTTATGCGGCTGAGAAGGGACGGGTTATATGCGGCTGCAAGTAATTGAGTTCATGCGGCAACTATTTCCATGCGGCCAGGGAAAACTTGTCGCATGAAGGTCCATGCGGTCAAGTATTGCCATGCGGCTGGAAGACTATTTTTCTTCTCCACTGGTCCGAGAAGAAGAATCATGAATCCATGGCTACAAAGCTTCCTAAATCCTTCATCCGAGGTCAGAATCCAGACTTCCATAGGTCAAAATGGGGCAGAATCAAATTCTCTACAACATGGAACCATCAAAACCAGATAATAACAAGGTTAAATAGATCAAAACTCCAAAAATCCAAAAATACAATAAACTTAGATCTACACAAATTGAACCATGGAAATTAGAAATGCTAAGTATTAAAGTGTGTTAGAATCTCGTGAGAAAGAGAATGGGATAATAAAAACTGAGTTCCTTCATGAAGCAAGCTGTACTTGCCTAAGCTCTCCCTCTCTGGTAGGTGAGGAGAGTAATGGTAGGGAAGAAGAAGAGTTAATGAGGAGAAAAAAATGTTTGGTGGGATATAAATGAGGAGGGTGGTGGTAGGTGGGGTTGGTTCATAACAAAACTGAACCAAGCCAAACCAGCCGAACCGAACCAAGATAAACCAATCAATGAAATGCCAAATTAAATCAAACAGGAAGACATGCAATACGAGTCTAAATACATACATGTACACCAAAATACGTAATACGAACAATAGTCATTACAGTTTCAGGCCTCTGTTGAAAGAGAGACGGGCAAGAAGCTATTGTGTGTTCAATCCGACAACGGCGGCGAATACATTGGTCCCTTTGATGCTTATTGCAGAGAGCAAGGGATACAACACTAGAAGAATCCGCCAAAGACACCTCAGCTCAATGGTGTAGCAGAGCGCATGAACAGGACACTGATGGAGAGGGTACGGTATTTGCTGTCAGAAGCAAATTTGCCCGACAGTTATTGGGGTGAGGCTCTTCTCACTGCTGCTTATGTTATTAATTTGTCTTCTAGTACTTCTTTGCATGGTGATGTGCCTGACAAAGTATGGTACGGTAAAGAGCCGTCATATAATCACCTGCGAGTGTTTGGCTGTAAGGCCTTCGTGCATGTACTAAAGGACGAAAGGTCCAAACTTGAGCCGAACACGAGGCGATGCGTCTTTGTTGGCTACGGTCGGATGAGTTTGGCTATAGACTCTACGACCCGGTGGAAAGAAAGCTCTACAGAAGCAGGGATATGGTATTCGTCGAGGATCAGACCATGACCAACACTCAAGATTCTGAGACGCCTTCTGAGGCTGAGGAATTGCCTGAGTTAGAGTTATTTTGCTTCGAGCAGTTTCCAGAGGACATCGCAGAGGATCCAATTATGGAGGAGCCAGTACATAGAGTTACTTCCAACCTTGATCAGCAGCATGCTGATGGTGCTCAGGGTGTCCCTCAGGAGGATGAGCATACAGGGAAGGCAGTTCCTGAAGAGGAGGAGGCTGTTGGTATACAGCCAGCACCAGTGGCTCCACTGAGAAGGAGCGACAGAGAGCGTCGACCATCTACGAGATACTCACCGGGTGAGTATGTGCAATTGACTGACGGGGAAGAGCCCAAAAGTTTTGCAGAGGCTATGGAAGATGAACACAGACAGGAGGGGATGGAGGCTATGCAGCAGAAGATGAGTTCCTTACACGCCAATTCTACTTATGAGCAGGTGTGGTTGCCAAAGGACAAGAAGGCTTTGAAGAATCGATGGGTGTTTAGAGTGAAGCAGACGGATGATGCTACTCGCCCTCGATACAAAGCGAGGCTGGTAGTTAAAGGCTATTGTCAACGAAAAGGCATAGATTATGATGAGATCTTTTTGCCTGTCGTCAAGTATTCGTCTATTCGGGTGGTGCTAGCATTGGCATCCAGTCTCTACTTGGAGGTCGAGCAGATTGATGTGAAGACGGTATTCCTCCACGATAACCTTAAGGAGGAGTTATACATGGAGCAGCCAGAGGGATTCTGTGAGAAAGGCAAGTCATATTTGGTCTGCCGGTTGAGGAAGAGCTTGTATGGTCTGAAGCAGGCTCCGAGGCAGTGGTACAGAAAGTTCGAGTCGTTTATGGAGGAGCATGGCTATGCACGGACAACGTCAGATTACTGTGTATTTATGAGGTATTTTGTCGATGATGATTTTATTATTTTATTGCTCTATGTAGATGACATGCTATTATTGGATCGAAATGCCACTAGGATAGCAGAGTTGAAGCGCCAACTGGGCGTGGCCTTCTCTATGAAGGATTTTGGTGCAGCAAAGACTATTCTTGGGATGGAGATCAGCCGAGAGAGAGAGTCGAAGTTGCTACACTTGTCCCAAAAGAAGTACATTTATCGGGTACTTCAGCATTTCGGTTTGGACGGGTCGAAGAAAGTGAGTTGCCCCCTTGTGGCCCACTTTAAGTTCACTGAGGAGCAGTGTCCATCAACCGAGGACGAAAAAGAAGATATAAAGCGGGTTCTATATGCTTCAGCTGTGGGGAGCCTTATGTATGCTATGGCGTGTACGAGGCCAGACATCGCTCATACAGTTTGCACAGTTAGCAGGTACCTTTTAAATCCTGGAAGGGTACATTAGAGTGCGGTCAAGTAGATTCTACGATACTTTCAGGGCACTGCCGATTGGAGACTTTCTTTTGGTGGTGACGAGCCAAAGCTGGTTAGGTATACCGACGCTGATATGGCTGGAGATGTAAACACGAGGCGATCGACTTCGGGCTATGTGATGATGTTTGCTGGAGGAGCGGTATCATGGCAGTCGCCGTTGTAGAAGTGTGTTGCCTTGTTGACGACAGAGGCAGAGTACATTACGACGACGGAGGCTTGCAAGGAGTTGCTGTGGATGAAAAAGCTGTTGCAGGAAATGGGGCTGAAGCAAGAGCAGTATACTTTGCTTTACGACAGTCAGAGTGCTATTCACCTTTTGAAGAATCAGACCTTTCATAATCGGTCCAAGCACATCAAGACTCGGTATCATTGGATACGGGATGTGGTTGAGAAGAAGGACGCGATGCTTGAGAAGGTCCATACTGATGACAATGGAGCGGACATGCTCACGAAGGTTCTACCAAGGGAAAAGTTTGAGTATTACAGGCGGATCGTCAGGATGACGAGTTCCTCCACCTAGTTGTGAAGGGGGAGATTTGTTGGAGTGGATGGGGTTCCCAACCTATGTGGAGAATACCCCGGAGAGCGACGAGCGCCATCCGTGTATCGGAGAAGCTCGAGGAATGAATGGATCATATTTTGGAACATATATGGTAAGAAAATATATGATTAGATTTCCATATTTACTTTGATCATATATTTAAGATTGGACCCTTCATATAGTAGCTTTACATATTATTGGGTTTCCAATTATAGCAAGCCAATTATGATTGGATTTCCATTAAATATATGATTGATGCATATTGGAAGTTTCCATGTATATTGGCCTTCC
This sequence comes from Iris pallida, assembly GCA_029216955.1. Lineage (NCBI taxonomy): Eukaryota > Viridiplantae > Streptophyta > Magnoliopsida > Asparagales > Iridaceae > Iris > Iris pallida. Next base: position 3,831,401 of record JANAVB010012195.1, read on the forward strand.
ATATATGGTTTACCAAGGGCGTATAAAAGGGTGATGCATGCTAGTTGAAAACTCATCTCAAAACAAGAGTGCTTTACAATCTTTGAGAGAGAGAGGATTAAGGACTATTGTGAAGGAGAGATTGCTTCGAATAATTTTTTGGCATCTCTTGTTCTTCGGAGTCCGCAATCAAATTTTTTTTTCTTTCAAGTGAGTTGTGGTGATCCGTGTTGGATCGGAAGGAGCTTGTAGAGGGTGTACTCTCTTTATTCCATTAGTGGAGGTTCTTCAGGGTTGGACTCCGATAGTCCCATGGTTTTTCCTGCAAGGGTTTTCTACGTCAAAAATCTTTGTGTCTGCGATTGTGTTTGGCATTTTTTGGTTTGTGTGCTTTTGCTCGGTTCTCTCGCAGGACTTTCTGGTTTGGGGGAACGGTTTCCGCACTTTGTTCCCAATAGGAAACGAAAGCAAAAACTATTTTTCAACTTTGGTAAATCTACACTCGTAATGTCGAACATATGGTCGATTCTTATAGAAAAATAAAAACTACATGATCACAAATTAAGTAAATATAATAAAATGTGATACTTTCGGTGTTCGAAGAAGTGCACACTAAGAATGAACAAAAGTTTGAGAAAGGGATGTCCATATAGCACATTAGGACAAACTCTATGTTAGCGGATCCGCTCACAAAAGTATTATCACCCAGGGTCTTTCATGAGCATACTGCTCATATGGGTGTTATCTTAATTAAGAATATGGCGATACAGTGGGAGTTTGTATTTTATGTATTTGGGTGTTATTTGGTTTTAGACACATTTATGTATTAAAGTATTTTGGATATTTATCTGGTCAGATATATGAAAAATTTAGTTCATTCTGTTTTCATTATGTTAAAGTATTTGATCTCACTAAAGTTAAGGATGACCAGTTGGAAATAAACATGTATTGATCACATTGCGTATAATTTCCATGCTACGCATCCATGATTGATCTATGTCGTTTAGCCATATTGGTATATGTGACCATTGATGGTTTAGTTACGCTATATGTGACGAATGCCGCTTTGATCCTATGTTGATATGGTTAATGGACGAGATTGTCCGGATATACCCTAAGGATTAAGATAGCAATTTATGAGCTCACTAAGGTTAACACAATTGTAAGGTTACATATGTGGTCCAGTGGAAGATTGTTGAAATTATTCAATAATATGGGCCACACATGTAAAATTAATTATGTTGGGCTATCTAAATAATTAAGCCAAATTAAAGTGGTCTATTTGAAAATTGGCTTAAGGGTATAATTATCATGGAAATAATATGTAGATACCGGAGATAAATCTAATTTGATGAGAGACCAAATTAGAAATATCAAAACATATAAATATATGTATTCATTAGGGTTATGGTCCCCAACTAATACGGCCACCAAAAGAGAGGTTTTCTCTTTTTCTCTTCTACATCTCCATCAACAGAAAGAGAGGGACAAAGGATTCGGATTCTTCTTTATCATTAAGGGTCGTATCAAGTTGGAAGATCGAACCCCATAAAAGGATGACCGCTTCAAGATCCATCAAGCCTAGCAATGGATTCAGGTATGCTTCCGCAATTTAATTTATGTTCTTCATCTCATGAATCGACAGGGTACGATAAATTTCTAACAAGTGGTATCAGAGCCTCCCTGTTTGATTTATGAGTTTGAAGTTTACATATTCAATTTTTTGTTGGTGTTCAGAAACCCTAGATCGTTAAATCTAATTTAAAGGAAAAGAAAATCACTCATCTGATATATGGTTCTGTTGGTTTTTTTATTATATATAATAGATTCAGTCGAATTCACTGAGTCCAAGTACGGACAACGTGGTCGGCCATATGGACACATTAGCATGGTCACCTATGCTAAAACATTGTTTGTCAGAGTATGTTTCTGTATGTCAATTGCCAACTACTTTGTTAGGCATCTTTATTATTAATTCGACTATTTACTTAAAGCATCTGGTATATGCAATTTGTTGTGGTTTATGCAATCATATGTTGATATAATTTGTTGTGTTTCACAAGATGATGATGATTAAACATCAGAGATGTCAACCTTCTGTTATTTGTGTAGTAACAACCAATAATAAACCATGATTTTTTTTTGTGAACTTAATATTTCACAAGTTTGGCAAAATATGTTCCTCGGATAGTTGCACTGCTACAATTTCTGGCTTCAATATGATAAGACTATAGTTTGTTACTTGTGATCTATTAAATGTTTTTTTAATCTAAATTAGTTGGATGGATGTTGAGACTAATTTTTTTAAGTGGATTCAGACGACACTTTTTTATTGTCAACTTCGGCATTTAGATTTTCTTTTTCATACACCCAATTTTATATATCATTTGATATATTATTTTATAAGGGGATCTTCTGGAATATTGAGCATTCAGAAAGTCGCTAATTGCTAGTATTTTTGCATAATCAATAGATATGGTGCTTTCTAAAAGCATGGAAGAAACAGATTGTATATGATTCAGATATTTGGTTTGTATATGGTTTCTATATGGATAAGGAAAGGTTTGATTGTGTCCAAAATACACAAGTTTAATTTGGAACGTACTAACATGTTGACATTTTCGGACAAATTGCACCTTGGTGTATGAAATTTTTGGAAATTGGTAACGATTTCATGTTTTTAATTGGTCTAAAGTTTGGATATATATTTTAGAGTTATTATTTTCAGTTAATGAATTTCGTTATGTTGATAATATCCAGTTTTGTCAAATTAAAATTCATGCTTATGCTTTTGATTACTCTATTGAGTAATAATTTTATAAATATGCATGTACATAAGATTTTGGACATGATTCTATTTTGTAAAATTTAGTCAACATTCAATTTTTTTTGTTCCTTTTGTGACTTGCAATAGTTGTCTAATATTCTAAGTAGGCTCATTGAAACAAGATGTTGCCAAAGTGGCCTCTCTTGCGTAGATAGCCTATGAGGGATGTCGGATGTTTGTGTGTGTAAATTCATGCGAGTATTAGCCGGCCCAAAGGAAGGTTAATACTTGGCTGAATTGCACACATACTTGTGGTGATAAATGTATGACAATTATAAGGTTTACATGTGAATAATAATCCGATCCAAAGATAGGCTTATTATTTGACATGACTTATTGTCAACATTTAATCATTACACCAAGAGTACCACTTGCAGTTAATATCACTGTCCAAAGACTTGATATTAATGATGTACTAGGTATCTTGAGATGGGGTTCACCATTATTTGAATTTGTTTGACTATATTTTACTATTTGGTTATTAATTATAACATGTCTATTTTTGTTGCTTTGTTTTTTTTACAGTTAATGTTGCTACAATATCTGCCAATAAGAATTTAATTTTCATGTTTAATGGGATAAACTTTAAGGGCGAAAAAGAAAATAAATACAGAAGCTGCTAAGGGTCCAGCTCAAAAGAAATAACAATATAAAACTAAGAGTTATTTCTTTTGTGACAAGTTAGGACACATAAAGAAGAAATGTACAAAGTACCACGCATGGCTTGTAAAGAAAAATACATTTCTAAATTTGGTCTGTTCTGAGATTAATTTAGATTTAGTACCTAAAAACACGTGGTGGTTAGATTCTGGTGCTACTACCCACATTAGAGTTTATAGACAAGGTTGTCTGAGCTACCGAAGCCAATTGATGGTGAAAGATACATCTATGTGGGTGACGGCAAATAGGTAGAAGTGGATGCAATAGGACATTTTAGGTTATTTTTAGGAACCGATTATTATTCGGATTTGATAGACACTTTTATTGTACCGTCTTTTAGACGAAATTCAGTTTCAGTTTCCTTAATGGACAAATCTGGTTATCATTGTTCATTTAGAAATAATAAGTTTAGTCTATCTTTAAATTCAAATATTATTGGTAACGGTTCCTTTAAGATTTATGATCACCTATATTCAGTTGAAACTATTGCAGCTTAAATGAAACCTTGCAAGTGGAGTCATGTAGTACTAAACACAAATTAACAATAATAAAAATTTACCCTCATTATGACATAAGCGATTAGGTCACATCTCTAGAAATAGAGTTGAACGACTTGTGTCTGATGAGATTTGGATTCCATTGACTTTATAGACTTTAATGTTTATATTGAATGTGTAATGGGAAGACAGACCAAAGTTAAATTATAAACAGCTACTTTATTGACTATGTTGACAAAACGAGGGGTTACTAATTATACGATCCCACACTAAGAAATTTGTTTGAGACGAGAAGTATAATATTTTTTTTTGAGGATGTTGAGTTTGGGAGAGAAATAAAGTCATGATTATTGTCTTTGAGAAGGAATCAATTACGATTTCTACTATCACTTTTGACGATGTGCAGGATTCTATACCTGTCATGATTAAGAAGTGAATTCGGAGCCTCAATAAGACAATGTCGAATTACCTCTATAAGTCGTTGTTGAGATACCTTAACAACGACAACGTAGCGGCACCCCCATTCAAGATAAGGTAATTATTCCTAAGGAACAAACTCAACAACCTCAAGAACCGGTAATATTAAGATAGTCCACCAGAGAAAGGCGATATATAATTTCGGATAATATTTGTCATATTTCTCTAGGAACGTGAGGAAGACTGTGGATACTAGAAGATGATCTAATCAACTTTCGTCAGGCCATAGAAAGTTCCAGTTCTCAAAGTGGATTGGTACAATAAATAAGGAGTATAAGTCCATGCAAGACAATAAAGTTTAAGAACTTGTCCCATTACCAAAAGGTATGAAGTCCTTTGGTTGCAAACGGACATTTAGAACCAAGAAGGATTCGAATGGTCATGTGGAGAGGTATAAAGTACGTCTTGTAGCTAGTGACTTTACTCAAAAATTTGGGATTAATTTTAAAGAGTTTTTTTTCTTCGGTATCTTTGAAAAACTCCTTTAAAACAACAATAGCACATGTTGCACATTTTGATCTTGATTACATTAAATGGATGTCAAAACGACATTTCTCAATTGTAACATTGATGAAACAGTTTATAAAGTACAACCAGAAAACTTTGTGTCGAAAGACCCAAAGAAAATGGTTTGCAAATTGACAAAATCTATTTATAAACTCAAGCAAGCTTCTCGTCAAAGGTACTTCAAGTGATTATCTCGTTTGGTTTTAAGATGAACATTGTTGAAGATAGTGTGTATCACAAGTTCAGTGGGAGTAGGAATAATTTTTTGGTTTTGTATACTGATTAAAGTATTCAATGCAAAACAGGTGGCACCTCTCGTTAAAGGAGACAAATTCGGTCTCAAACAAGTGTCCTAAGGTTAGCCTTAAAATTAAGAAAATACAATAGATTTTTCCTTCATGATTAGTTGTAGAGAGTCTAATGTATGCTCAAGTATGTACGCGTCAGGATATTGCGTACATATTAGGATGTTAGGCAGATATTTAAGCAAATATGGATGGATCATTTGGTAGCAGCCAAACTACTTAAGTAATTAATAGAGAACAAGAACTTATATGCTCTTTGTAGGAGATCGGATAATTCTAGGGATCATAAGGTATTCTGACTCCGATTTTGTTGGATGCCAACACAGCAGGAGATCCACATCAGGTTATGCTGACTAATGGAGATATATTTTGGATGAGTGTCAAACATATACTCATAATTTCTTCCACCACGGCACCAAGGTTTATAACATGCTGTGGGGCATCTATTCAGGGAATGTGGTTGCAAAATTTTGTTACAAGACTGCGCCTACAGTACGGTGTTGAAAGACCACATAAAATTATGGTGTGACAATAAATTAGCAGTACTGTATTCTAATAACAACAAAAACTTGTATAAATCAAATGATGTTGACATAAAATTTCTAGTTGTGAAGAAAAGAAGTTAGAATGGTAAAAGTGTCCATATAGAACATTAGGATAAACTCCATGTTAGCGGATCCGCTCACAAAAGCATTATCACCCAGGGTCTTTCATGAGCATACTGCTCATATGGGTGTTATCTTAATTAAGAATATGGCGATATAGTGGGAGTTTGTATTTTATGTATTTGGGTGCTATTTGGTTTTGGACACATTTATGTATTAAAGTATTTTGGATATTTATCTGGTCAGATATATGGAAAATTCAGTTCATTCTGTTTTCATTATGTTAAAGTATTTGATCTCACTAAAGCTAAGGAGGACCAGTTGGAAATAGACATATATTGATCACATTGCTTGTAATTTTCATGCTACACATCCATGATTGATCTATCTCGTTTAGTTATATTAGTATATGTGACCATTGATGGTTTAGTTACGCTATATGTTACGAATGCCGCTTTGATCCTATGTTGATATGGTTAATGGACGAGATTGTCCGGAATACCATAAGGATTAAGATAGCAATTTATGAGCTCACTAAGGTTAACACAATTGTAAGGTTACATATGTGGCCCAGTGGAAGATTGTTGGAATTATTCAATAATATGGACCACACATGTAAAATTAATTGTGTTGGGCTATCTAAATAATTAAGCCAATTAAAGTGGTCTATTTGGAAATTGGCTTAAGGGTGTAATTGTCATAGAAATAATGTGTAGATACCGGAGATAAATCTAATTTGATGAGGGGCCAAATTAGAAATATCAAAACATATAAATATATGTATTCATTAGGGTTATGATCCCCAACTAATACGGCCACCAAAAGAGAGGTTTTCATTTTTTCTCTTCTGCATCCCCATCAACAGAAAGAGAGGGACATTAAAGGATTCGGATTCTTCTTTGTCATTAAGGGTCGTAGCAAGTTGGAAGATCGAACCTCATAAAAGGACGACCGCTTCAAGATCCACCAAGCCTAGCAATGGATTCAGGTACGCTTCTGCAATTTAATTTATGTTTTTCATCTCATGAATCGACAGGGCACGATAAATTTCTAACAAGGGAGAGTAGAGAAGAAGAAGAAAAGAAAATGAAGAATTATTTTATTTGAGTTTTTATACTCATTTTTTTAATATCTCAATAATTCTCTTAGCAATTTCAAGATAGTCTTCTTTTGTATTTTATTTTTTTGTTACGTTTTTTTTCCTTTCTAAAATTGACAAACAATTTAACTTGGCTTATTGACAAAACTTGTAAATGGATAGTGTTGGTTATAGAAAAGGCTCATTAATTTCTCTTCAAAATATTATAAGATTGGAAAATTAAATTATGATAATCGCTACACCTGAAAGGCATTAAATCATTGCACAATGAGTAAAAGATGCAAAGAATCACTACTGAGAGAATCTAAGGGCCTCTTTTGTAACATAGAGAAGGAGAAAATAAGACTTGTATTTTCAACTGAAAGTGGATGCAAATCATCCTCTCTTGTTTGGTTTGTCAACATTAGGAGGACATGATTGTCCCAATGTGGAGCCCCTCTTTGTCATCTTTTCCAAATTTGGTTTCCTACATCCTCTCAAAAAGAGTGTGTGTGAATTGAGAGAGGATGTGGATTGAAAATGTGCCAAACCCACTAGCCCACAACTTAATTTCTAATTAATTATGTTAACGATCTATTTAGTAGATAATAAATATTAACTATCAATTTAATTTATAAGACTCAAGTATTGTTAGGTTAAAATTTTAGTAATTAAGATAATTTATTAATAATGGGAAATAAATATTGCTTAATTAGTGCTCATCCATTAAAATAGTAAAATATTATTACTTAACAGGATAAATAATAATAATAAAGTAATTAACAATTAATTAATACTTAGTTAAATATAATATCATTAATTAATTTTTAAATTACCATATGTATTAGTTAGTATAATTATATAATTAGAATGTTTAATAAGTTAATTAAAACTATTTATTATATTAATTAACTGTACTACTAATTATCTTAATTTGTTGAACAAATTTTTTAGTTTTTAATTTTTACTATAATTTGCTCTCTCATTTTCTACTTATCACACTTTTCTTACCTAACCAAACATATTGTCTCCTTACAATGGGACAAAAGAGTACATCAATTGTTTGCAATATATATTGAACATTTTGTCCCCAAGTTAAATTCCTCACAAATCTCAAGAAAAGAAAAAAAAAATTGCAAATTGAAATCATTTACCCAATCATGAGATGTCCACCCAACCCCACCCCCCTCCCCGAACGGAGTAGACGACTCCTTGAACAGATCTTTTATTCACTCAATCTCAAAATACGAGCTCTAAAAGTAGAATACGAACTTTCTCTTAAATTTTTGTGAACTTGCTCCCTTGAATCTCCCGTACGAGCTTATCCTTAACAACCCCACTCAACCTCCTTTATATAGGTTAAGAAACCTAATTAAGGGTTTAGAAAAAAAAACTAAATTAGCCCAGCAACAATCATGTCCGTTTAGATTAGATCACACGGTCATGATATGTAATGACTTGGGCCCACATTTAAACTAATTTTCCACAGGCGGCGTGGTGTACATATCTTCAGAATAGGTTCTAGAATGAATCACCCAAAATTCGGTATATCATCGGCAGTATATTGTATGTTCAAGGGCGAAACCAGAAACCTGAGCTGGGCTGGAGTGGATTGTGGTGGGCTAGGTATAGACTAACTCACAAAAAAAATACCCAAAAAAAATTATATATAAAAAAAAACAAAAAACAAAAATTTGGGTGGGCTTGCCTTGGGTCCGCCCTTGCATATGTTGATGATGTTTTGGCTCTATCTTGAGTCCCGGTTCATCCGCTACTCCTCCGTTGTCTTTGTTGCAACTTTCGTCGATGCTTCGCAGTGTCCAAACTGTTCTTCCTCACACCTCAAATGGAGGATAAAACCCAACAAATATAACGAGGGCTCCTACTATCATGTCCTATATAAATATTTCTAATGCCAAGGCTATGTGGGCTAATTAACAAACAATTAACCTAACATGAATGACTTATTTAAGGCAGGTAGACAGGGCTGCTGTATGTCCTCGATCGGGAATGAAAATTGTTAGGCAACCAAACAATTTTTGTGACACCTTGGAGAAACAACCTAATAAACAATCCCTAACTAATCCTTAAACCAAGGAAAAATAATATATGGGGAGACCGTGACATCGCTATGGAACATGTTTGGTTCATAGAAATATGAGAGAGGGAACAAAATATTATAATTTCTTCATAATTTAAGATTCAAAAGGTTGAGATATTCGGAAATATTTAAATTTATGCTTATTGTCAACTCTCCGAAGTAGTTCATCGCATCCTTCCTCATCTACGATTTCTTAGATATCCACAATGAAGTGTTTTTTCTTTTTCTTCTTTTTTTTCAACCTCGCAACTGATATTAAAATTATGCCATCCTAATCCTAAGGTGCTATTAAATGGAAGAATCTTATTATCGTTCTCTCTCACAAGACTATTATTAATTAAGAGTAAGTTATTGTTGGGTTGTATCTTGTTTTTGGTTGAGCCCTCAAATGGAAGGTGACAATGGAGTTGATAATTAGTCTCACATCGGATAGGCGATAAGATTATGTGGTGTAGACAATTGAGATTGGGTCAGGTCTTACATGAGAATTCTCTTTTAAGGCATATGAGCCTAATTCAATATCGCACTTCATGGGCCAACTCCGGTTCGGGTCACACGCGTTTCCAATAAGTGGTATCAGAGCCCATAAAAATTACATATACATTATAACCTCCTCCGTGTCGACAACCCCGACACGATTCAATAAATGCTAGCCCTAACCCTGCCTTGTCAGCCACCGCACCGCCATTGCCGCAGTGTTCCGTCCATCTCGTCCGATCCTACGGCAGCACGGCCACCCGCCTCCGGCATACCCAACCAGAGACAACCACCACACCACCATCCCGCCGTCACCCCGCGGCAGACTCTCCACACTGGAACTCAACTCCACCCCCACCAGATAACCGTGGCCACAGCACCCTTCCTCCTGATCAATGCGGCACAGCCCCCGGCCGCACCCAGCCAACCCAATTCCTCTATCACCGGCGACCCGGCCTACCAACACCACCACCGCCACCATGACCAACCGTAAAACCCACCAAAACAAATGCCGCCACCACTAAAATTAAACCAAACACACCACCCCCTCACTTACCTCCGACGAGATGTATCGCCAGATCCGGCCCGGTCCTCCAGCCGTGCCGACACCGTGCTTCCCAGATCCGGCCTAACAGAACTCCAGCCGGCCCACCTTGCCATATCGCCGTCCCCATCTCCAGCATCGTCGACGAAGTGGCGTCTGCGCTGCCGATCGGCGACCCATCTTCTCCCTCGTGCAGCTCTGCCTGGGCGCGACAGCCCCTGGTCTCCTCCGCCCCACCCACCGGGAGATAGGCCGCCAGCGCCTCTGCTTCCTCCGCACGCGCCGTAGAGCCATACGCCTGGTCGTCGCCTCTACGCGCAGCCGACTGCGGACCACGGTCGTGCGCCCCCCCTCCCCCCCCCCAGCTCGAGGGCTTCCTCCATCCGCCGACCGAACGGTGCCCGCTTCCTCCTGTCGTAAGCCACCGCCTCCCCTCTTTCCACTTCCCTCCGCCGAGCCTTGACCGCCGGCGACGAAGCCCCTTTCTCGATCTCCCGCTCCCCTTCCCCTTCCCTTCTCTTCCTCTCTCCCCCTTCTTTCATTTATGTTCAATAGTTAATTTATATATTTTCAAAAAAAAAATCTGAGTAAGAAGGTTGCGACTAGTTTGAGGATCTTGTGATATGCCATCAAGGTTATATCTTCTTTGGTCATGTGTCCGCTAATTTATTGGGAAGGCTCTTCTCTTTGGCGGCTCAATTGGTTTTAACATTAGGGGTGAGCATTATTCGATTTTGGACCAAAAATTGAACCGAACCGAACCTAACCGAATAAGAGATTCGATTCAGTTTTAAAAAAATTCGTTTCGATTTCGCTTTTGAAAATGTTAAATTTTCTTATTCGGTTTCAGTTTTGGATTTCGATTTCGGTCCAAAACCTAATAAGAAATTTTTGTTACTATATATACATGTATATGCTATATATGGTATCAATATATATAGGCTTAATTGCACTTTGATACCCTCAGCTATTCCCCTTTTTCAACTGACTATATCAACTTTTTTTTTCAAGTTGATACCTGAATTTTATTTGGACAATAATGCCCCTGCATAAAATTCAAAACTATCCCCCAAATCCTCTCCCCATCACCGCTCCCCCTTTCGGCCCCAACCCCTCCCCATCCCTCCCCTCCTCCCCCTCGCTCCCCCCTTCGGCCACAATCCACCCCCCCTCCCGTCCCCCGCCCCCCTCTGGTTAGCCGCCTTCGCCCCACCTCTCCTCCGCCCCGCCCGCAACAACCCCCGCCCCCCTTCCGGTGCCCCGCTTCCCCCGCTTGACATTGAGAGAGGAGTAAAACAGGACTAGCCTTATAGAGAACTTTTCCGGAGACTTCTCAACTCATACGGGAGCAAGGAGCCTGTGTTTATTACTCTGTTTCAATTGAACTTGGAAGGTGGTGTACATTAATATCCCTCACAGAGGAATTTATACATGTTGGTGCTTTTTTTACATGGAGAGAGCTTGCTCTCAACATGCCTTGTAAAATTTTAGTCCCACATCGGAAATGCACCATGAGTTATCTCAACATATATACTTGGTTGTGTTGTTGAGAGATGCACATGGGGTGGTGACCCTAAGAAGGGAACCATGTGGGTGATTTTACTAGGAGGTAAGAATAAGGCTCCAAGGATTAAGCATTAATAATTTTGTCATTCTCTTGGATTAATTCCATTTGGAGCTAAGCCCCAAAGGGGCTTAGCGACTCGGACTCGGACTCGGACTCGGGCTCATGGGCTCATGAGGCGTAATGTGGCATTTTATTGGCGCACTTTGTACTTTGTTGGCCATGCGTTCTTATGCGGCATGCGGCTCATATGCGGCCTCATGCGGCTCATGCGGCTATGCGGTTCATGCGGCCATGCGGCTCATGCGGTCCATGTGGCTCATGCGGTCCATGCGGCTCATGCGGCCCATGCGGTCATGCGGCTCATGCGGATCATGTGGTCCATGCGGCCCATGCGGTCCACGGTCCATGCGGTCCATGCGGCCCATGCGGTCCATACGGTCATGCGGCTCATGCGGCTCATGTGGTCCATGCGGCCCATGCGGTCCACGCGGCCATGCGGAAAGGCTGCTGCTGCTACTGTCGCATGGAGGGCTCCGCTGACTGTGTAGACTACAAGTCAGTTATGGAAAGACTAATTCAATGCGATTAATTCAGATCCACTTTTTGTGGGATTTGAATTAATTTCGTTGCTATCTTTGTGGGATTTGAATTAATTTCGTTGCTATCTTTGTGAGATTTGAATTAATCTCGTTTCTATCTTTTTGGGATTTGATTCAATCGTTCCATAACTGAAGAGGCGGCTAGGCTTTCCACCATCTCTCTATATATACTCTCTTCTGGCCTCCTTTGTGGATACTACGAAAATTATAAGTCAGAAAAGGAGAAAAAGAGAGAGCTGCTGCCGCCATTGCAAGTCCATCCGAGGAGTCAGAACAGAGGTGACTTCCAGCGTTCCACAAGTTCTTCAAACTTGCTGGTTCCTGGAAGCAGTTCGTGTGGGGCAAATCTTGCTTTGAGCAATGGTGTTTTGACACCCCAGCAACTGTTCTTCATCTAATCTTTCTCTAGATTATTGTAACTCGTTCTGTCCCAATTGCAACACGTTTGCAAGAAAGAACGAGAGATCTTCTCTTCTCTATTTCCCTCCTTCATATTATAACTTGGCTATTTGGTTTTTAGATCATTGTAGATATCTGTTGCATCTGTTTTACCATCTTTGATCAAGCCCCGGGACTAACAATCTCAAAGCAAGAGCCTTATAGATGGAAAACATTAATGCTTCGCTCGTCCAATCGGACTACTGCAAGTTGGAAAAGTTCGATGGAGAGCATTATCAAGTCTGGAAGAGAAAGGTTTATCTAACTCTTCAACTAAAAGACGTTGATCATGTTCTGTTGGAGGAAGAACCTTCTGTTCCAGACACTGGATCTAATGTCGCAATCAATGCGGCTACCAAACTCCAGGCCAAATGGAGAAGGGAAAATAGCATCTGCAGGCTTCTCATCCTGAATGCTATGGAGGATTCCCTGGCAGAATCCTACTCGAAGAAGGAACTTGCCAGAGACATATGGGAGTCTGTGGAAAAACTGTATGAAGAAGACAGGAACAGGAGCAAGATATTTGTGGTTGAAAAATATCACAAACTGCTCTTTGAGGACGAGAAGTCCATGTTGCCACAGGTGAAGGAATTTCTGAAGCTACGTCAAAAACTGAAAGACGAAGAGATGCCCCTTCCCTATAAGTTTGTCGTTGGAGGGATCGTCTCAAAACTTCCTGCTAGGTGGAGTACCTTCTATGCAAGGATGCTCAGAAGGAAGCTAGACATTAGCTTGGGAGATCTACTTCAAGAGATCCATGTTGAGGACGAGATGCGTTCCCAACAGAAGGTGGACACTCTGTCCAAACAGTTGTCTAAAGCCAATCTAGTACAGACGAGAGATCCCAAGGAGAAGCAGGCGGCTTCTCATCCCAAGAAGAAGGACTTCACTAATCTAAAAGTGAAGGGTCCTTCATTCAAGCAACAGAAGACTAAGTCCCACGTGACTTGTTATAATTGTGGCAAGAAAGGCCACTACAAGAGTGAATGAAGATCTAAGCCTAAACAATCAGAAAAAGGTGAGCCTAATAAGGTTTCATTGGTTTCTAACTTTGTTGCTATGATCGCACAGGTCACAACTGTGGGGGTTGACTCTGACTGGTGGATAGACACTGGTGCGACTTGCCATGCCTGTTCTGGCAAGGAATGGTTTGTCACGTACCAGCCGATATCTGAGAAGGTTGTCATATGTAGTGCCCCGACCCGCAAGATGCCTTATGATGGATGGTTGGTTCGATGAAGCCTTGTTGGACTTGGGATTATATGAAGAATCGCTTGGAAGTCTATGCGATCGTGGAGGGAATCGTTCTATGAATGTGAGTAGTGTTGAACCCTTCAAAGATCCTTTAGCTTCACGCTTAAAATAAGGATGATTATGCTATATTTCTAGTTGAGTTTGTTCAATAACACCTTGCATGGAATTTGGAAAGATAATGAAAGATAATAATCACCTGAACGTTAACTGTTGTGGCTAGATGAATTGTATGCTTGTACGCTGTTGCGATGAATTACATGACAGATGAAGGCAAAGTACTAGGGGAACAAGGATGGTGTCGATGTACTGACATCGGGATTGCAGGACTTGCAATGGGGGTTTGCTACCGTCCATTGAAAGGACGCTAAAATCCCTGGGTGCTGAAGTAGTAGTACGGTGTTTCGGAAACCTCCCATGGATTCGCACCCCATTTGGAGTTAGCCGTTCACCAGGAAGACGGTCCAGGATGGCGTGTCGCCAGTGACCTTCATATAGATAGGTCCAGTGCTAATGATGTCTTATGCAGGCAGAGTAAGTTATTACTCAAATACAGGAAAGGATGTCGGCTGTTGGTAAGAATCACCTGAATGGTGATATTTATATTGAATCATGATATTGTTCCTAACAATGTCTTGTGCAGGCAGAGTAAGTAATATAAATGTATAGGGATGGCTACACGACCGTGGGTAAGAATCACCAAAGGGTGATAACTGCATGCTTTAAATTATGTTGGTTATGAGATTTGCATGCTTTACTTCTTGTCGGCTATAACATGAAATTGACCCTAAGGCAACGAGAAAGACCACTGTTAATAATGTTCTGTAACATGATTACTTAGTGCTGTCTTCTTAGGTGAGTTGGGCCAGCACCGCTCGCCAGTACATTGATGATGTACTGACCCACGTTGTGGGCAATATTACAGGTGTTTGCTTGGAGGAAATCCTGTGAATCAGTGCTTGGCATCGATGAATCGGATGGGTGTGCAGAAGCTCTTCTTTCAAGACGATGTCTTCTGCTATACGGGACATAATGTATGGAACATGGGAACTCAGTTGTACCAGTGAGATTTGTAGCCATATTGGCAAGTTCATGTAAAGAAGTCGGCATATTCAGTTGTAGCCTAAAGGGCAAGTGTATACATTCAGTTGGCTATTCAAGAGTCTTGTAATCAAATGTAAACTCTGTATTCCGCTGCAAGTCTTGTAATCCATTTTGATTATCAATAAAGAGATACATTTCTTCATAAATTGTGTGACTTCAATTTATCTGCTTGGTTCTGCTGCGTTGTCGATGTTTTTTGAGAATTACCAGGAACTGTAATGGTTTTGCCTTGTACAAGTGCAATCTAGACTTATACGGCATCACGCCTAGTGGCTTATTTTCGATCCTCCGGGATCGGGGCGTGACATAATGGTCTCAGAGCACGGCTTTACGTCCTTGATTCCTATTTGATTTGTTTCGAATCAATGTTGCTACTAAGATGATTCTAAGCTGCTTTCGCGATTATTCAAATATTGCTTCCGCGATTATTCAAAGTTGCTTCCGCGGTGAATCAAAGTTGCTTTCGCGAATACTCAAAGTTGCTTCCGCGATGAAATCAAAGTTGCCTCTATGATGATTCATAGTGCTTCTGCGATTGTTCTGTGTTGCTTCCAAACTATTCTATGTTGTTCCCTTGACTGAAAGTCCGTTGATCATTCTAACCTCTCACTGGGTGTTCCATACAATAAGTCTAAATATGTGGGCTGTGATATGTGTGCTTTGTTGAATTTCTAAAAAGATACCAAAAGAATAACAATGATGCGATGTGATAATAAGTTTGTGATGAATGCTGGATGTCTTGTGTGTGGGATTCTTGAGATCGATTGTTATGCAGCAATCAACCATGGGTGATGGCATGGTATGTTGGAACAGAATGTACATGGATTTCAGTGAATGGGAATCGACAGAATTTTGAGTCGGTATTTGTGGTCAGCATAACCACTGCAGGATGGATTGTCCATGTTGGACGTTGGTTTGATGCAAGGAAATATTGTGTCGAAATGGCTTGAGTTCTGGGTGGTATATTACATATACCCTCGTCGTGATAAGATGTCCCTTGACCCTTGATGTGTTTATGATTTTGTGATTGCTTTACCTATAAGGTATTGGGTGGTATCGAATCGTAGCTGAACTTACGATTGATACATGACGGCTAGGAATGTCCTTTGATGATTAAGTTGGATGATCCGTTGCGAGATTTTGATGTGTTCGGATGAACCATCGCTAGACCTTGTCGGTTAGCATTAAGTTGGGTAATAAGAGATTGAGAATATGAAATGAATGCCTTGGTTGGGAAGAAAACAATTTCAGATTCAGGCGAAGACTGGAATCAATTGGGATGCTGTAACGAGACGGTACATTACTTTAAATCAATCGAGAGATTGCGGAAAAATATTAAGTGGTACAAGTTGATAGTTGAGAAGTTTCATGAAAAGTTGGTTGAAGTTTTGGGGATGAGTTTTGTTTTAAGTTTCGAGGACGAAACTTTTTCTGGGTGGTATATATTTTAGTGCCCCGATCCGCAAGATGCCTTAAGATGGATGGTTGGTTCGATGAAGCCTTGTTGGACTTGGAATTATATGAAGAATCGCTTGGAAGTCTATGCGATCGTGGCGGGAATCGTTCTATGAATGTGAGTAGTGTTGAACCCTTCAAAGATCCTTTAGCTTCACGCTTAAAATAAGGATAAGTATGCTATGTTTCTAGTTGAGTTTGTTTAATAACACCTTGCATGGAATTTGGAAAGATAATGAAAGATAATAATCACCTGAACGTTAACTGTTGTGGCTAAATGAATTGTATGCTTGTACGCTGTTGCGATGAATTACATGACAGGTGAAGGCAAAGTCCCAAATACTTGGGCGGTAAGTATATCGAGCTTTGGCTCAATGAATAGTTGGCAAACAGATGTTAAGACCCAAGAACTGGGCAGTGAGTATGCTTGCTTTGCATTTGAATGAATGTATGCTAAACAGATGCTAAGTCCCAGAAATTGGGCGGTGAGTACATTGAGTTGGTTGGAAAGATGTGGCAAGGCATTGGGTAACAACATTCTATTATCCCGTCACCGATGTAGAATGTTGATTACGCTAAGACCCTGGATGGACAGATGATAATATGAGCGTTGGCTCAAGGCAAGATGGCTAGATGGCAATATGAATGAGAATGATGATTTTGCTTAGTTTTTCTTGTCATGCATTATATGTTTTTTTCTTAGATAAGTTGCATATAGCACTACAACAGAAATACCCTTAATGACGGCTAAAAACCGTCATTAATGACGAACCATGACGGGTTTTTTTCTTCATCCAAGCGTTATGAAAGCGGGTGTTATGAATGTTTTTCAAAGCGTTATAGATAAATCGTTCGAAAACGTCATTAATAGTATGAATTTCTACTACGTTCTATTTTCAAACCGTTATAGATAGTTATGTAAAAACGTTATGAATAATTTAGTATGGCTGGGGTCAGGACATTTTGAAAGCGTTATGATTAGTCATTTGTATAACATTTATAACGCTCTATGCTGCATGTTATACATTCTAAACCCTGCTCAATTCAATTCGAAAACAACCACTTAATTTGAACCATATTCACAACAAAACATTGAAATGTAACATTAATCTCCATTTTATTGTCTCAAAATAGAACCACATTCCATTGTCTCAAAATAGGGTACATTCCATTATCTCAAAATAGAGTACACTTTAGCTATCATTCCACATTTGTCAGGCCATATATATATACATCTTCACAAAAATATATAGTTCAGTATCCAATATAGCTAGTACACTTTACATCAAAACTATCCACATATCCCACACCATAACATACAACTTCACATGAAGACCTGTGTCCACAGCACATGTACCCTGCAAAAGATAAAACAAGGATTAATAAATGTGATATAATGATATAAGTCATGATTAAAAACACACATTTATAAGATCATAATTCAACATATGTTGTGGGAAACTGTTGTGTGGAGTTTCTGTCAGATTCATCTTGTGTATATATAATGTAACTATCAAAAAGATGTTGGCTTATAAGGCCTGAGGCTATTGCCTGCAGGTAGGGCAAGTGGCAGTAGGCTACATTAGCAGCAGGGCACTCATTTCCCCCCTCCCCCCTTCCAGCTTGACCTGCTGCAGGCAAGTGGCAGCAGATGCTTCCCATGCAGGCATGACTACTCTCATCAAATAAACTATGTCGTCCCTCCCGATATACTATCTGTCTTCCTATATCCTTCCCAAAAAGGTCACGAAGATATTATCTGGGGTGGTTCTGATATTACAAGAAAAATGCATTTCAGATCTTGGTCGACTTTTACTAAATCTAAACTGCATAGTGGTCTGGGAATCAGAGATCCTACAATTAGCAATATGGCTATGGTCACAAAGCTAGCTTGGAGATTTCTTGGCTAAGGCCACTGATGCTGCAGATGTTGGGCTAAGGCTTGAGGCTATTGACTGCAGGTAGGGCAAGTGGCAGCAGGCCAGGCCAAAGCAGTAGGCTACATTTCCAGTTGAAAAATATTTTATATAAGAAATTCCAGGTAGGCTACATTTCCAACTGAACTGAGAATCAAGGAATCCAAGCTCACAGATAAAACTGAAGGTGAAACAACCAAAATGTTAACATGGATATCCTGAGAACAAGTCTCAGGTATACTAGACAGAGAATTATTCATATGCAACCATACATCAAAAACCCAAACCAAATCAATATGAGAATGTACAAGTGAAACCAAACCCAAATCAATATAGGTGAACTTAATACAAAACCAATAATCCTGAGATACAAGTAAAACCAATTGTTCAAGGTTCACAATATAAAACTGAACTTATACTCAGTTTAAAACCTGAGTTCAACTTGAAATCCAATTTCGAAACTCCCAAAATGGAGAACCAATTTAACATAATAAAAGCTGAGAATTACTCTCATGTATGAAATACAAAACCCATATCTGAACATCAAACTGATACTTGAAGTATCAACCGATATTTGAAGTATCAACTCACTGCATCAGAGAAACAAATTCGACAGCCAATAATATCCAAACCAACTTGAACCACTTGATCATACAAGAGATGCATAAACATCCTTGTTATGCATAAAAAAATAATTTTGACAAGTTAACCTTAAAACTTGTAGACAGTCTGCTTTTGACGAATTCCTCCCACACAGATTGTTTCAAGATCCCCGAGTACTTTGGTGGAGGGTGCTTGAGAAGCTCACGATTGCCCTCATTCGGATAAATCCAATGCTTGGTGAGTTGACCTTTGAATGCCCTCCAACTCCGAGCCATGGATGCTAACACAAAGGCTTGACTATTTGGATCCAAGTCAAATTTGGCCTACAACAGAAAATAAATATTCAGCATCTATTCATGTCCAGACCTGAGCTCTCTATGTGCAGGCATACAAACAGAAATTCTCAGTTATGGTATGTAGATAGGTTTCCAGTTTGTACATGCGTGTGTGTGTTATGTAGAGAATTCAGTGAGAATTCAGTGAGCATAAAGTGCCAGAATCAGTAGAGTGTCTCAGTAACACACATGGCATACAAACAGAAATTCTCAGGAACACACATGTTGAGCCTACAAATCAATTTGAAACATGGCATACAAAGGAACATTCAAAGGAACATACACAACAGTTTATCAATTCTCAGGAACAAACATTGCATAGTTAATTCAATGTCAAGAAACATGGCATATAAAGTAACATTCAAACTGAAATTCTCAGGAACACACATTATTTTTACCTGAATAGCAGTCCATAAGCTCTTTTTAACTGATTTTGGCACTTTATGCCAATTTGGATAAGTTATTTTTACTAAGGACTTTACTGTGATGCCGCAGTAAGTTGCCAAACTAATTTTTCCTTCACCAATTGGTTGCCCAACATCGTTATAAATGATCTTTATCCTCTCTTCATCATCTTTGATTTTGTTGACTTTTTTTGATTTTGATGCCCCTCTACCTTTTCTCCGGCTACAATTTTGTTCCTCGGAATCCTCACATTGCTGTGTAGCCTGCAACAAATAAATGGCATATTTATATTCATATTAATCTTGCTAAAATGTGCTTGAAATAGCATGAAACATAAAATGTGCTTGAAAACTGAGATTGAACTAACAAAATATGAGATTAAGCATAAAATGTGCTTGAAATAGCATGAAACATAAAATGTGCTTGAAAACTGAGATTCAACTAACAAAATCTGAGATTAAGAAGACCAAACCTGATACTTCTAACAAAATCTGAGATACACCCATTCTCAGGTTTCATATAAGTAACAAAATCTGAGATTACGAATACCAGTTAACATTATAAAAGTAAACCCAAAATCTGAGATACAATGTTCAATCTATGCAATGTTTGTTCAACAAAATCTCAGTTCAATCTATGCAATGTTTGTTCAACAAAATCTCAGTTCAATCTATGCAATATTTGTTCAACAAAATCTTAGTTCAATCTATGCAATGTTTGTTCAACAAAATCTCATATATAAGTAACAAAATCTGAGATACACCCAGGTTTGATATAGAATAATTTTCACTTGCAGCAACATTTCAGACTTGCAGCAACATTTTTTTAACCAATTCACTTGCAGCAACATTTCAACAAGAAGATTTGGACTGTGCAAGCCAAGTTCCCTCGCAATCTTAACGTAAATAGGTCGAGGGTGATTCATCAACAACATCAAATGACTCAAAATCCGGTACTTTATTGCAAGTTTCAAGTGAATCAAAACAATCGATTCCTTCGTCGTCATTGTCTTCATCATAATAAGTCCTTTGCGGAGCCGATAAAACGATTGACCAATTTTCATCCAATTGATCAGGAACATAAAATACTTGCTTTACTTGAGAGGGCAAAACAAAAGAGTCAGACTTGTGGCCAACTCTACCAAGCTCGACCAATGTAAAACCAAGTTCATCCACCTTAACACTATTCTTGCTGTCAACCCAATCACAATTGAAGACGGGAATCTGGAAGGAGAAATAGTCAAGCAACCAAATCTCTTTGATGACACCGTAAAATGTCATATCTGAGATGATGGGATTGTTGTCCTTTGTGCTAGCAACTTGAAAAGTCTTTGCCACTAGAGTTACTCCACTGTTTTGCTTGACTCGTACGTCGTCACGATCTTTCGTTTGATAGTGACACCCATTAATTACATAACCTGGGAACTTAGTCACGTGATGTCGAAGTCCTTGAGCTATCCATTTTAATTCATCAGAGACATTGCTAGTTGGGTCTTCTACCGCAGCCTCAACCTGTCATTTTTTTTCCTAAGTTCAATATTTTATTTTCACTAAGTAGAACATAAAATATAGTAGCTTAATCAATACCCTTGATCGTAACCAACTAATAAAGCTGCGATTGTGCTCATCTTCTAACCATTTTGCACTTTTCACTCTACGAGGGTACAACTTTTTCAAGTAAGCCTCGTGCTCCCTATCAAGTAATAAGTAGAATTTTGTTAATTACAAAGCGAAACATAAAAAAAGATGTGTTTGGTCCAAAGATAAAACTAAGTAAAGAGTAAATATAGACATCCTTACTCGATATAAGGTTGAACATCATTTGTGTTGTGCAACACATAAAGATGTGCTTGGTCCAAAGATAAGCGGTCAACTTCACAGATATTTCCTTTTCCTATAGGTTTTTCCTCATTCTTCGTAGAAGGAACTCCAATGGCGGGTTGTTCTTCTAGATATTCTGAACAAAACTCAATGGCTTCCTCTGCGATATAGCATTGTGCAATACACCCTTCAGGACGATTCTTATTTCTCACATAACCCTTTATCACACCCATAAACCTATAATGAACAAATGATAAAGATAAAAATGATTACACAAACATCAATCATGTTACTACATAATGAAAATCAAAGTTCAGACTAGACCAACCTCTCTGGTGGGTACATCCATCGGAAGAAAATCGGACCGCCAAGTTCGACCTCCCTGACAAGGTGTACCATTAGATGTACCATTATGTCAAAGAATGATGGTGGAAAATATTTTTCCAATAAGCACAATGTGATCACAAGATTATTTTGGATATCTTGCAATTTTTGTACATTCACGACTTTGGCACAAAGGACATTAAAGAAGAAACATACTCGTATAATAGCACATCTCACATGCTTTGGCAACACACCACGTATTGCAACAGGAAGTAGTTGTTGCATTAGAACATGACAATCATGGGATTTGAGACCATATAACTTTAGATCTTCCATTGAGACATTACATCTAAAATTCAGAGAGTAACCATCTGGGACCTTAAGGTCATGCAAAGTTTGACACACTATTCTTTTCTCTTGCCTCGATAAAGAATAACATGCAGCTGGAAGATAAATCCCATTTTTCTTATTATGAGGTGCCAATTCTTTCCTTAAGCCCATCTTTACAAGATCTTTGCGACTATTGATCCATCTTTTGTTTTTCCAGGAATATTTAATAGGGTCCCAATGATACTATCGCAGACATTCTTCTCAATGTGCATGACATCCAAGTTATGTCTAATAGGAAGATATCTCCAATACTCTAGCTAAAAAAAATGGATTTCTTCTTCCAACAACTTGTAACTTTGTCTTTTTGTACTTCTTTTTTCCTCTTCTTTGGTGTCAATTTCTTTTGCACTTCTGCTTCCTTCTTCTTCTTTGAAGTCTTCTTCTCTGATATCTTTTTCTGGAACATCTTTTTTTCCCCCAAGAAACCGGAATCCCCGTAACCTTTATTAATATTTGTTCCCCACTTAATGGTTCAGGATGAGTTCCAAACTATTTGTCACCATTAAATGCCTTTCTTTGTGATCGAAAAGAATGGTTATGCGGCAAATACCTTCTGTGACCAGTATAAATATTCTTGTTGCAATGTTTCAATCTATCTGAATAAGTATTTTCGTTGCATATTGGACAAGCAAAATATCCTTTCACACAACAACCAGACAAGTTGCCATATGCAGGAAAATCGTTAACAGTCCACAACAATACAGTTCTCAATATAAAAGATTCTTGCCGATAGGCGTCGTAAGTCACAACTCCATCCTTCCACAGCAATTGGAAATTCTCAATCAATGGTGCTAAGTAAACATCTATGTCATTTTCAGGTTGTTGGGGGCCTGATATCAACAATGTCAATAATGTGAACTTTCTCTTCATACACAACCAAGGTGGTAAATTATACGTATTTAGCATTACAGGCCAACAACTGTACCTACTACTGAGTGAACTAAATGGATTAATCCCATCGGCTGAAATAGAGAGTCGAAGGTTTCTTGCTTCTGCTGCAAACTCTGGAAATTTATCATCAATTGTCTTCCACGTCGGTGAATCTGCGGGATGACGCAATTGGCCATCAACTTCCCTTCCGTCTACATGCCATGTCAAATTCTTTGATGTTTGTACCGATCGAAACCACCTTTTAAAGCGTAAAATGGGTGAAAAGTAACATAGAACTTTAGCTGGGATGCCCTTCTTTTGCTCTTCCTGACTTTGTTCAGACATATTCTTCTTTACCTTATATCTCGACGTTCCACACGTAGGACATAAGGTTGCATTTTCATAATCTTTTCTATAGAGTATGCAATCATTCGGAATTCTCTTATATCCCATTCCAAATATTGAGAAGCAACGCTTAGCCTCCCTAGTAGTTACAGGCAGTTCATTTTCTCCCGAAAGCATGTCGGCGAACAATGTCAACACATCTGAAAAGCTTTTATCACTCCAACCACTCTTGGCCTTGATACTAAAGAGCTTCACTATCGTAGATAGCTTCGTATACTTTTTACAACCATTATACAATGGTTTTTTAGCATCATTAAGCAATGAATTAAAGTTCTCTTCATCATCTCCTTCAATGTCGTTCCTTTTTAATGCATGGAACATCTCTAGTGTATCTGCCACATCATTTAAAGTATCCATATCATAGTCCTTATAAATAGACGCACATGTATCCTCACACACTTCATTAGGATTAACTTCCCCATGCCATATCCATATAGTATACCTTGGATCGATACCAACTGTCGTCAAATGAAATTTTACATCTTCTAAACTCATACTATAGAGATTCTCGCACTCATTACATGGACATCTAACGAAGTCGAGATCATCCCCACTAGCTTTAACATGCTCAATAAATTCATCAACTCCGGCTCTATATTCTTCCGATAATAGGTGCTTTGTCATCCATGATCTATTCCATTGTATAATAAAGCAAAACACCGAGTAAGTGATTGTAACTTGAAAGTTTTATTTCAAGCTGAATGCGGAGAAGATTGATTCCAGAATGGCCAATGTGAAGTAGATATGGCCAATAAATTCAGACTCATGAAAGTGGAGAAGGTTGATTACATAATATAACTTTAATTGCTAGAGTTAAAAAAGAAGAAGAACATGACTTAGGAATAGTTCATTTCGTTATTACAAAACAGAAAATGGTTTACAATTTCCTATATGTGCATACGGGTATAAAAGGTAACAAAATGTCAAAATATTTAAGAATATATATTGCAAAATATCAAATGTGCAATTCCCATATTTCACATATGTGTAAATATACATATGTATAGAGTAGCTATATAGGCAAGTGCCATATCTATAGCATTCCACATTAGGCTATATACATCATACTCACATGTGTATATCACATTCACATAGGCAATTGCATGTGTTCCTTTCACATTAACCATCACATTACACATATTCACTAGGTTAGATATCATCTATATATACATACATATATACATAACATAGAGGAAAATTAGGTATGTCAAGAAAATGTGTGTGTGTTTACATAGGGGAAAACAGGGTATAACCTACAGGCCTGTGTGTGTCTACACATGAGAGTGTGAGGATCAACATGAGGGGAACAATTTCTTTTCAGAATTTAGAATGAGGTGACAGTGAATATATGTGTGTGTGAATCATGAGTGCTTGTGTGTGTGTCGAAGGGCTGAACAGTGTAGGCATGTGTGTGTTAGTGAGTGTGTGAGTGACAGAAAATGTGAGAGTGTATGGGGAAACATGTGTGCAGGAAGGTATAAAGCAGGGTGAGGAAGTCTGTGTAAACAACCTCAGTTATTAGAGTATATAACCCAGAATTCAGCCCAATGCAGTTCTCAGGATTTGGGAAAAATGGCAGTTCACATTAGTGATGGTTATGTGTTGTACTTGAATCCCAAAATCAGGTTTTATATGAGCTGAATTCTGGAATCAACCATTATATGAATCAACTACAAAACTACAAAAGAGGGTCAAATAAACCTAAAAAAAAGTTGGTTACCGCTCACATCCAACATGACCGATATCATTTAATCTAAAGATGTACAGTCAAACAATTACATATATTGATGTCAAAGATCCATCCCACCCTCAATGCATGAGCAACGTGTACACTGTAAAAAATAAGTTGTATTGCCTAGAGTAATTTAATCTAATAAGAACAGGACTTGATTTAAAGACAATATGACATGGCACATACACAGACACGGTACCGATTTCTGCGTGACCTGGAGTAATTTCGAGTGTAAAAATACCGTGTTCAACTTGTGTCATACACGACGTTACAGAGACATTGATCTATTTTTTGTCCATGATTTCTAGAAAATAGGGCAATTGAAAAGAACATATCTCCATGAACCAAAACAAACCTTGCTACCCGAACGTGTCTCCATGAAGTTGAACTTGTAAGTATTCGTCCGAAACAAATGGAATTAACACCCTTCCACACTGCAAGAACCAACAAAGAAAGAAACAAGAAGATGAACCAATGCGCGGACGAAGAAAATGCCACACAAATTAGTAAAAAAAAGAAAATTCTTTCAAAGATTTCCAAACATGCATTCAAAGATATTTCAGCCATCTTTCAAAAACTAGGAAATAGAAACTAGGTCAAAATTAGGGCATTTTACTAAAATCAAGTCGAGGCATTAGGGCATTTTACTAAAATCAAATCGAGACGGAAATTAGGGCACAAAATAAAAAAAAATTTAGGACAAACCTTGGGGAGTTGATCGGGCTGAGGGGAGTTGGGGCGCGGTGAGAGGGGAGCGGGCTGAGGGGAGTTGATCGGGAGCGCCGGAGCGGGCTGAGAGGAGTTCGGGAGCGCCGGAAGGGAGTTGGGGAGCGGCATGAGAGAGAGAAGGAGAAAGAGAGTAAGTGCGGGAGAAGGGGCTTTTCGACTTAAGTGCGGGAGTAAGTGCGGGAGAGTCAAGATTTCGACTTAAAATTTGTGTTTTTTCCATAACGCTCGTACCACTTATAGACATTCAATAACGCTTTTATAGATAACCGTCATAGATTACAGTCTTGCTGAAATTTGATGACACTTCTTTATCAGCCGTCATTAAATCCCCTTATCAAGCGTCATTAAAGGGTATTTTTGTTGTAGTGTAGTTGCATGGTCATGGACAACTTGTCGACAAGGTTTCGTTCCTCGAACGGTATTCCTGGGCCATGGAACCCGGTTCGTCCTAGGGGGAACAAGGATGGTGTCGATGTACTGACATCGGGATTGCAGGACTTGCAATGGGGGTTTGCTACCGCCCATTGAAAGGACGCTAAAATCCCTGGGTGCTGAAGTAGTAGCATGGTGTTTCGGAAACCTCTCATGGATTCGCACCCCATTTGGAGTTAGCCGTTCACCAGAAAGACGGTCCAGGATGGCGTGTCGCCAGTGACCTTCATATAGATAGGTCCAGTGCTAATGATGTCTTATGCAGGCAGAGTAAGTTATTACTCAAATACAGGGAAGGATGTCGGCTGTTGGTAAGAATCACCTGAACGGTGATATTTATATTGAATCATGATATTGTTCCTAACAATGTCTTGTGCAGGCAGAGTAAGTAATATAAATGTACAGGGATGGCTACACGACCGTGGGTAAGAATCAACAAAGGGTGATAACTGCATGCTTTAAATTATGTTGGTTATGAGATTTGCATGCTTTACTTCTTGTCGGCTATAACATGAAATTGACCCTAAGGCAACGAGAAAGACCACTGTTAATAATATTCTGTAACATGATTACTTAGTGCTGTCTTCTTAGGTGAGTTGGGCCAGCACCGCTCGCCAGTACATTGATGATGTACTGACCCACGTTGTGGGCAATATTACAGGTGTTTGCTTGGGGGAAATCCTGTGAATCAGTGCTTGGCATCGATGAATCGGATGGGTGTGCAGAAGCTCTTCTTTCAAGACGATGTCTTCTGCTATACGGGACATAATGTATGGAACAGGGGAACTCAGTTGTACCAGTGAGATTTGTAGCCATATTGGCAAGTTCATGTAAAGAAGTCGGCATATTCAGTTGTAGCCTAAAGGGCAAGTGTATACATTCAGTTGGCTATTCAAGAGTCTTGTAATCAAATGTAAACTCTGTATTCCGCTGCAAGTCTTGTAATCCATTTTGATTATCAATAAAGAGATACATTTCTTCATAAATTGTGTGACTTCAATTTATCTGCTTGGTTCTGCTGCGTTGTCGATGTTTTCTGAGAATTACCAGGAACTGTAATGGTTTTGCCTTGTACAAGTGCAATCTAGACTTGTACGGCATCACGCCTAGTGGCTTATTTTCGATCCTCCGGGATCGGGGCGTGACATCATGGAAAACCAGGCCCAAGCTGAAGTTCTGGGGATCGGGACCGTGGAACTGAAACTCACTTCTGGGAACACTCTGACGCTTCAAGGTGTGAAGCATGTTCCGGCGATTGCCAAGAACCTGATCTCTGGGAGCATGCTCTGCAATGCAGGCTTGAGGATGGACATCAATGCTGGTCAGATGGTGATGTCCAAGAAAGAAAGATACTTCGGGAAGGCTTATCAAACCGAAGAAATGTTTAAAATTCAGCTTGTCAACCAGTTTGATGACATTAATGCAGTTGCATTTTCTGATTATTCTCTTAAGTTGTGGCATAATAGACTAGGACATGTTCATTGTAAAAGAATTAACAAAATGTCTAGTTTAGGACTTATCTCCAAATGTGGGGGTAAGGTGGAGAAGTGTGAAGTGTGTGCTAAGACGAAGATCACAAGAAAACCCTTTCATCGGGTCAATCGAAGCACAGTTCTTCTGGAGTTGGTGTACTCCGATATCTGTGACTTCAAACATTTCTCTACGAAGGCCGGGATGAAGTATTTCATAACCTTCATCGACGACTTCTCAAAATACGCGTTCGTCTACTTGCTCAAGTCTAAAGATGAAGCCTTCGAGAAGTTCAAAGAGTTCAGGGCCGAAGCTGAACGACAGACTGGACAACAACTCAAGAGGTTAAGAAGTGATCGAGGTGGGGAGTACAGGTCTCATGAATTCGTATCGTTCTGCAAAGAACATGGAATCATATGCGAGACTACTGCTCCATATTCTCCTCAATCCAACGGAGTAGCGGAGAGGAAGAACAGAACGTTGACAGAAATTATGAATTCAATGCTGCTAACCGCGGGTCTTCCTAAATGCTACTGAGGAGAAGCTGCATTGACGGCCACTTTTATTCTAAATAGAGTACCGTATGCAACTTCGGACGTAACTCCTCATGAACTCTGGTTCAAAGTCAGACCAAACATGAATGCCATTCGAGTGTGGGGGTGTCTGGCGTATATGAAGCTCCCAGATCTGAAGATTCAGAAGCTAGGGACAAGGACTACGAAGGCGATCTTCTTGGGGTATGCCGAGAAGAGTGATGCTAGGAGATTTCTTGATATTGAGTCAAATCATATCATCGAATCTCGCGATGCTGAATACTTTGAAGACAAGTTTGCAAAAGACAAAAACATTATTCTTTCGGACATTTTGGAAAATGATGTAGGTACAAATGAGACTGAAATCTCATATGGGCCAGTAGTCCAAGAAGAAGCTGTTGTTGATGAAACAACTCTTGTACCAGAACTCGCAGAGCCATCATCTAAGCGAGCGAGGAGACCGAAAGATTTCGGAGAAGACTTTGTCACCTATCATGTGGAAGCTGATCCGCTTACCTATGATGAGGCGATGAAGACCAGAGATGCTATCTTCTGGAAGGAGGCAGTGAATGACGAGTTTGACTCTATCAACTCCAATAACACATGGGTGTTGGTAGATCTACCGGAAGGAGAAAAGCCCATCGGATGTAAATGGATCTTCAAGAAGAAGATGAAGGCAGATGGAACTATTGACAAGTTCAAGGCCAAGCTAGTAGCCAAGGGATTTTCTCAGAAATAGGGGATAGACTACTTTGACACGTACGCTCCTGTAGCTCGAATGACCACTATCAGAATATTAATCGCTCTAGCAGCTATACATAAGTTGGTGATACATCAGATGGATGTAAAAATAGCATTCCTGAATAGGGAGCTAACCGAAAAGATTTACATGCAACAGCCAGATAGATTTGTCGTCAAAGGTCTTGAAGACAAAGTCTGCAAGTTGGTGAAATCATTATATGGTTTGAAGCAAGCTCCCAAGATGTGGCATGAGAAGTTTGACAAAGTTATTAGGTCAAACGGCTACAGAGTCAGCGAGACGGACAAATGTGTTTACACAAAGTTCGCTGATGGAAGAGGAGTCATCGTTTGTCTGTACGTGGACGACATGCTAATCCTAGGTACGGATATAGGCTGTGTCACAGAGACAAATAAGTTCCTCTCAACCAAGTTCAGTATGAAAGACTTGGGGGATGCAGATGTCATCTTGGGCATAAAGATCATCCGGACAGCCACTGGAGTAGCGCTGTCACAATCTCACTACATTGAGAAGATGCTCCCACGTGATGGGTATAAGGATCTTCCAGGGATCGATACGCCATACAGGTGTGATCAAAATCTGAAGCCAAACTCGAGGAAAAGCGTCAGGCAGCTGGAGTATTCTAGCATTATCGGAAGTTTGATGTACGCAGCCACTGCCACAAGGCCTGACATAGCTTTCGCCGTAGGAATGCTGAGTCGGTTCACAAGCAACCCAGGGGTTGAGCACTGGAAAGCTGTGAAGCGGGTGATGAGATATCTCAAGAAGACTCAGACATATGCACTGCACTACAACGGGTATCCGACAGTAGTGGAAGGCTTCAGTGATGCTAGATGGTGTTCAGAGGTGGAAAGCGAGAGATCCATAGGTGGATATGTCTTTTCCTTGGGTGGATCTGCTATATCGTAGAAGTCAAAGAAGCAGACTATACTCTCTCGTTCCTCCATAGAATCTGAATTCTATGCACTTGAAACTGCAGCAGATAAAGCAGAATGGCTTCGGAAGCTCATGTATGATCTTCCAGTGGTTGGGGCTCAGATACCGACAATACCGATATACTGTGACAACCAGGCGACTGCAGTGGTGGCATCAAATGACCTCTTCAACGGGAAGAAGAGGACTGTGCGTTGAAGCACAGGGCAGTACATGATCTTACCAAAAGAGGTGTAATTGCAGTGGTTGATGTTCGAAGTCAGGAGAACCTGGCAGATCCGTTCACAAAGGGCCTCAAGCGCTAGTTGGTCGATGACATAGCTTGTAAAATGGGCTTGAAGATATTCTGATAGTGTGTCTTTGTAATCCTACCATAAAGTTTTATGCTATTAGTTCAAAGAGAAATCTACTAGGCATCTAACTTTTGGTTCAAAGGAGGATCATTGACTAGGAAACTATCAGGTAACAGTGGATACTTATTCTCTGAAACATGGAAGGGATACGGACCCATAACCACTGTTGTCTACTATGTATTTTCTGCGAAAAAAATAGATCCTGTGGAAGGTTGGCTTAAACGCCTTAATGAGTTCTCTGGCAGAGTGAATGCCTGGTGTGCTTTACAGGAAGCACAGTAGAGCAGCACTACAAGGAGTGAAACTCCATGCTACAGTGGGATGACTCCACCATGAGGTTCCCAGGTAGGGGTAATGCCTCGGCTTTGCAAGCCAAGTCATAGCGGCGTAGCACCGCAAATAGGCAGGTTGCCTAATGCTGTATGACATAATTAAAGAGTTGTAGACAGCACTACAAAGGGGAGGATGGCCCCATATTACAGTGGCACGACACCACGATGAGGTACCCAGGCAGGGGTAAAGCATCGGCATTGTAAGCCATGTCGTTGCGGCGTAACACCGCAAGGAAGCCTTAGGCTTTATGCTGAGTAGATTGGCACTACAAAGAGGCTGAGACCTCATGCTATAGTAGTATGACACTACGATGAGGTTCCCAGGTAGGGGTAATGCCTCGGCTTCAGGCCATGTCATAGCGGCGTAGCACCGTAAGGAAGCGCAAGGCTTCATGCCATGTCTCTTTAATAAAGAACTCACCTATAGTGTATGGAAAGAGATATCAGGCGGTCTCTTGAGGGTAAACTTGTAGACGCCCAAAATTATACACTGAAACCAGGCTGGCACAGGGCCTTTAATGTGCAGCCAGAAGCACACGTAACTACACTTTGTGAGTGGAAAGAATTACAATTGTGGTGCAGAATTCAAGGCGTAGTCCATTCTTGTATCACATTGTTATTTAACCCATGCGGAAAGATTCAAGTCGTCAGCGACATCTATCCTAATGCAAAATGGACAGTTACTGTGGGGAACGCTCAACCCTGGATACATATATATGTTGTGATATGTGGGGGATTGTTGGTGCTTTCTTTACATGGAGAGAGCTTGTTCTCAACATGTCTTGTAAAATTTTAGTCCCACATCGGAAATGCACCATGAGTTATCTCAACATATATACTTGGTTGTGTTGTTGAGAGATGCACATGGGGTGGTGACTCTAAGGAGGGAACCATGTGGGTGATTTTACTAGGAGGTAAGAATAAGGCTCCAAGGATTAAGCATTAATGTTTTTGTCATTCTCTTGGATTAATTCCATTTGGAGCTAAGCCCCAAAGGGGCTTAGCGACTCGGACTCGGGCTCATTGGCTCATGAGGCGTAATGTGGCGTTTTGCTGGCGCACTTTGTACTTAGCACGTCAGCAGTCATGCGGCTCATATGCGGTCTTATGCGGCATGCGGCTCATGCGGCCATGCGGCCATGTGGCTCATGTGGTCCATGCGGTCCATGCGGACCATGCGGCCCATGCGGTCCATGCGGTCTATGCGGACCATGCGGCTCATATGGTCCATGCGGCCCATACGGTCCACGGTCCATGCGGCTCATGCGGCCCATGCGGTCCATGCGGTCATGCGGCTCATGTGGTCCATGCGGCCCATGCGGTCTACGCGGCCATACGGCAAGGCTGCTGCTGCTGTCGCATGGAGGTCTCCGCTGACTGTGCAGACTACAAGTCAGTTATGGAAAGACTGATTCAATACGATTAATTCAGATCCACTTTTTATGGGATTTGAATTAATTTTGTTGCTATTTTTATGGGATTTGAATTAATTTCGTTGCTAGTCATGCAGCTCATATGCGGCCATGCGGTCTTATGCGGCATGCGGCTCATATGCGGCCTCATGCGGCTTATGCGGCCATGCAGTTCATGCGGCCATGCGGCTCATGCGGTCCATGCGGCTCATGCGGTTCATATATGCGGCTTATGCGGCCCATGCGGTCCATGCGGTCATGCGGCTCATGCGGCTCATGTGGTCCATGCGGCCCATGCGGTCCACGGTCCATGCGGCTCATGCGACCCATGCGGTCCATGCGATCATGCGGCTCATGCGACTCATGTGGTCCATGCGGCCCATGCGGTCCACGCGGCCATGTGGCAAGACTGCTGCTGCTGCTGCTGTCGCATGGAGGGCTCCGCTGACTGTGCAGACTACAAGTCAGTTATGGAAAGACTGATTCAATGCGATTAATTCATATCCACTTTTTGTGGGATTTGAATTAATTTCGTTGCTATCTTTGTGGGATTTGAATTAATTTCGTTGCTATCTTTGTGGGATTTGAATTAATCTCGTTTTTATCTTTTTGGGATTTAATTCAATCTTTCCATAACTGAAGAGGCGGCTAGGATTTCCACCCTCTCTCTATATATACTTTCTTCTGGCCTCCTTTGTGGGTACTACGAAAATTATAAGTCAAAAAAGGAGAAAGAGAGAGAGAGCTGTTGCTGCCATTGCAAGTCCATCCGAGGAGTCAGAACAGAAGTGACTTCGAGCTTTCCACAAGTTCTTCAAACTTGCTGGTTCCTGGAAGCAGTTCGTGTGGGGCGAATCTTGCTTTGAGCAACGGTGTTTTGACACCATAGCAACTGTTCTTCATCTAATCTTTCTCTAGATTATTGTAACTCGTTCTGTCCCAATTGTAACACGTTTACAAGGAAGAACGAGAGATCTTCTCTTCTCTATTTTCCTCCTTCATATTATAATTTGGCTATTTGGTTTTTAGATCATTGTAGATCTCTGTTGCATCTGTTTTACCATCTTTGATCAAGCCCCGGGACTAACAATACATACATAACAACTTCAGTTTTAATGGAGCGAATGAGAAAGCATTGGCATCAGGTTGCAAAAGGTTTAGGAATGTGACGAGACATTCTAAGTTCATCAGGTTGCATTGGCATCAGGCTGCCTGCAGTTGTTATATATTGCAACACTCCTTCGTGAGTAAGCAAAATTAGATATTAATTTTTTTTAATTAATATCAGTCTTCAGGAACGATCAATATCTGTTTTTAGAGATGAGCAACATCAGTCTTTAGAAATGATTAATATTTGTCCTTAGGGGATATATAAATGTAGATGGACCACACCAAAACTTTGATACGGAAACTTAGTGAAAAACCCGTAATCGAAGGGTGTAAACCTCCTGCTAGTTTCTAATTTTTTTTTAGAAATTTCCAATTATCAAATTAGGCTTCAAAATGAGTAATTAAAATAACTAATCGAATAAATAATTCTTGTAGGATTTGGATTGTATTATATACTTAATATAGGTTACATGTTAATTTAGTATTTATAGACACACCTTGTATAAGTATAATTAGATATAGATTATTCCAATAAAATATATGTATGGCTCTTATGTACTTATCTAAGGTAATTATAAATAACATTATAAATTAATAAATTATGAAATAAATATATAAATAATATATACCCTTTTTCTTCCTAAAATCCAATCGGCCCTTCTATTTTACGTCCCAAAAAAGTCCCAAAATTCATCCTAAAAATAGCCGGACTCCGATTCATGTCCAATTTTTTTATTAGAACCCTATCGGTAATACAAATTTTTATTAGAACCATATCCAATTTTTTTTATTCATGTCCAATTTTTTTATTAGAACCATATCGAGATATCGTAATACATATTTTAATAGATTTAATTCAAAATATAAATTTCTATTAATATTTGGAATGCCAGTCATCCACAAAACGAATGCATATATATATATATATATATATATATATATATATATATATATATATATATATATATATATATATATATATATATATTGTGTGTGTGTGTGTGTGTGTGTGTGTGTGTTTTCGAGATTACGGGAGATCATGAACTCGAACACACGGTCTATTTGATTTTTCGAAAAGCTGACATGGAGACCTACAACATAAATTTTAGATTTTATACTTTTGGTTCATAGGTTAAATAATTTATAGAAATTGTAGATGAGTAATTAATCTACCAAAAAATTAGAATTAAATATAGAAACCAAAACGACCACCACTCCTAGATGAATTGAGTTTTGTGCAAACCGTCAATTCCAACGCTTTCGTAGCATTGAAATCTAAATGATTGTGGCCTTAAATCTTGAATTTGTGTCGGTTGACTTTTTGATCAACACTACGTCTCGATTTATGTACCACGAATCCCATGTTTGCATATTTGACTCTATTGATTAAATTTTGTGTACAATTTATAAAGTAGAACTTAATATGAGAAAAATAGAATTTAAAGTAATTATATTGAATCTTAAGAGAAGTATTTAGTTAGGATAATTGGTTATAAGTGAAATTCGTAGATCTAACTTGTGCTAAATCTTGTACGACAATTGTAACTCCCTGAATCAATTTTGGTAAATTTTTAAGATTTTTCTAATTTTCTTTTAGGTATAATATTGTTTTCGTGAATAAAACCAAATTTTATTTGGATAGTTATTTAATAATGATTTTTTTGATTATTTATGAATTTCCTCCATTTTTAAAAAATAAAATATTTGATAATAAACTTAAACTTATAAGAAAAGTTTAGTTTTAAGCATCATTATTTATTAGTTAATTTGGTTTAATGGTTTGGATTTGTACTACCTAAAGAGATTAGTACATATTGTTCTTAATATATTATTGAGCTTAGTTATTAATTAGTTGTAAATATTTTGTAGTCAATTAACAGCTGATAATCATTAACTAATTTTGAAATTATTGAAATTTGTTTTAAAAACTGTTTGAATATTTGAATTTGAAAATCTGTTACAAGTTATTTTCTTAAAGCCCCAGATCTGTCCATAATCTCAGTTTTGCCACTGCCCTATTGCCCCCAGATCAACATCTAATTACAACTGTACCACTCAATATTTTTATTATAAATACTGTACAAATACTTAATATTTTATTATTACTTTCTGACACATTTCTGACTCTCTCTCTCTCTACTCTCTCTCTCCCTACACACTCTCTCCTCCACTCACTGGTCGATCCTGGCAGAGCACCACGGCTCACCGCAGCCGCGACCTCGCGGGGATTTATCACTCCGGCCATCACCATCTGGAGTTCCGCTGTGACTTCATCGGAGAAGTTGAATCCACCCATCCTTGCCGAAGACGACGACCGTGCCTCCAGCTCGTCGGCACTGTAGAAGCCTCGAACCCCGAGCGCTTCCTCGACTGCAGAGCCTCCTCGGCTCGTGTGCCGCCTTGAAGATCGCGCTGGCTCCTCGATCACAATGCTGACCCTTCGAGCTTCGTGCCACCCGTCGACCTTGACTGTCGAGTCACTTTCCTCAAGACTTGTGTCGTCGCCTCGATTCCAGTACTGACCCTCGAAGATCGAGCGTCGAAGTCCTTGCAGCTCGAGTCACTCAAGGCGTTTGTCACCGCCAAGTCGCTGGAGCCGCCATCCTCAACCGCTTGGAGCCAGATCGACCGTCGCTCGTCGGATCTCCACCACAGACAGCCGGATCTAGCCGTGGATCGACATCCCCATCACGACGAAGGTGAATCTTGCCTCGATCCTCTCGACCTTCTGCTGTGTTTCTTCTTCTCCTTGCTTTTCTTTATTTTAGGGTTTCGGACTGATGTAGTAATTTAGGGTTTAGGGTTTCATGTCAAATTTTGGGAAGAAGACGACTAGAAATTAGGGTTAGGGTTCCGGTTGTGAGCATCTGAGGAAGAAGAGGGCTCGGATCTAGGTTTCCTAACCTAGAATTAGGGTTTTTGGACACTGATTTAGGGAAGATGGAGAAGAGATCTTGGATTTTGTAGGCTGCGGCCATGGTAAAAATATTAGGGTTAGGGTTTCACTTGGTTGAAGAAGAAGTAAGAGAAGAAGAGGAAGAAGATGGGTCTGGGAAGCTCGAGTAGGTTGCGGAAGGCTCGGGAATGAAGAGAGAGAAGGGAAGAAGGAATTTATGTTAGGGTTTGGTTGGAGTGGGTCGGGTTGGCTCTCCAAACCCCTGGGCTAGGCCGGGTTGTAGTATTAGCAGTGGGCTGGTAAATATTTGTATTGTGGGCTCAGTTTATTAGAATTTGAATTATGGGTTTGAAACTGGATGATGGGCTCGGGTTCAGGAGATTTTGGACTATGTGGGATCAGCTTTTGGGTCTGGGCCCATGTGAATGGATTGGATTAAATGAAGGTTAGCATATTTGTTTAGGCATGGGCTTAAACCCAATGCAGGGGTAGGGATTTCAATTCAGTTCTGATAGTGTATTGTAGCTAATTAAAATCTTCCTTGGTAAATTTTGGTAGTATATTTTCTAAATGTTTATATATTCTTGTTATCTAAATTTATCAATAATATTACTAATTATTATTTAATGGTAGAAATTTCTTGTTAGTTAATTGATTAAAGTATTGTCCTATAAATAGTTTACTAATAAAGTTTTGGGCCTAAATGTCACTTAAATAATAAAATGGTATATTCTTGAATAAATACTATTTATATGTGATACCTTAAATTGGTTATTGTATCTATCTAATTAATACTATTTTGCTATGCTAGACCATATAGTGTATTTTCCTATGAAGATATTAAACTATTTTATCTAATTTAGTTAGTAATATTTAGATAGTATTATTTTAGTTAGCTAGAATATGATAATTGGTAAAGTTAGTAATTTAGCTAATGCTTTGTTTAAACCCTAACAACTTGTACCAAAAATACCAGGTGAACATCCATGCAGTACTACTTCCGTGCTTCCAAGGCGAGGCAAGTACACCGACTCGATCTTGTACTTTGTATTTCTGTCTTACATTTATGTGCCATGTTCTCATATCGGACACGAGATACACACGATTGTCTTGTACCTTGTTCATGCATTGTGAGTCATTGTTTATTGCGGAGATTGGGGAAAATATTAACTTTGTGTGACAACAACCAACATAGGTATTGTGGATAGCCTAATCGTACACTTCACGTACGATTAAGCCGCACCTTGTAGAATTGATTGATTGTGGATTGTGGTCCTAAGCCGGTCACACATTAGTTTAATATTTCAAAAATGTCACACTTGCATTGATTATCGTATTCATCGTATTGTTCATTGATAGCCATTTTCATTGTCTTTGCATATTGATTGTCGCGTCCATTGCCTGCAGTTTTACATTTCATTTCTGGTACCATAGTTTCATTTTCAGTTCTCGTACTCTAGTTTCACCTTGTACTCTGTAGTCAGATTACATTGTATATTGTTCTTGTCGGGGTTGTACTTTGCTCTTTTCCTGACAGGATACGTTGCAGATGAGCTTGAGGCCACATTGAGCATGTGATTGCATTGGATATTGCAGGATTTATTTATTTGTTTTTCTGGAGATTGTATTTTTATGATTTCATCATTGTATATTTTATTTGACC
Source organism: Iris pallida (assembly GCA_029216955.1). Taxonomy (NCBI): domain Eukaryota; kingdom Viridiplantae; phylum Streptophyta; class Magnoliopsida; order Asparagales; family Iridaceae; genus Iris; species Iris pallida. The sequence continues at coordinate 3,869,295 of JANAVB010012195.1, forward strand.
GGATTTGTCACCGGTTGACTTTGTACTAAAATGACTTGGTGGATATTGGTGATCTTTCTGGGAACGTTATTTATAGAAGCTGTGGATGTTTACATTACATTGTCTTTGAGTTTTTCTTAGTATTGTACAGCTTACTTCGTCGTGTCCATCGACGAAGGCTGGACGTATCCGACTCGTGTCCGATTATTCGGAAGCGGGTCGTGACAACAAAGTTCGTGGATTGATGGCATGATTGGATAGCTAGTAGATTGGATTTGTGTTATCTTGATATTACGACTATATCCTTGCCAACTTGTAAGTAATTATGCATATTTATTTTCACTATTTTTGTTCATGCATATTTCTTACTTGTCATATTCTGCTTATCGCTTTCATATATTTCTTGTACATCTTGTATCCTATTTGTTCGTCGTATGTTTCACATATTTCATATTTATTTCATGATACACTGTGCTTACTTAGATCTTCACGTACGACTTGATCCTGTTTCCCGTCTTGACTTGACATAAAATTAATACTAGGATGCGCTACTTTAGGCGAGGAGATTAATACTAGGATGCGCTACTTTGATAACTCTGGGATTGATTCAAGTGGAAAGTGAGTGACGGAGCGAAAAGGAAAATAAAAATATGTTCATTTTCCCTTCTTTTTCTCACATCCTACCAAACCAAACATAACTTCAAATTTTAGATTTGAGTAGGATTTTGTGTTAGATATCTGTAATGCCCCAGTCCCAAATACGTATGACTAGAAACGTAGACATGCCAGCTGTATTCATACGAAGTATACTCCAATATATGGAGGCCTCGTATAAATACATAAGCTGTAAAATGTAGTAGAACCATAACTAACTAATCTCATCCACAAATCAAAGAATAAAAGATATCATATATCAACTATGAATTTGTCTTGATATAATATGTTGGGTGGAGACAAATCCACTACCAACAAGTAAAGGAAAAATACATAGAAAAATGAAATGAGGGGCGAGCGAAGCGAAGACGATCCAAGTGCAATCATCCTCGAGAAATAGCAACGAACACGGCTAGAGCTAAAGCACCTGCGAAAGACAATAGCACACACCTGGCAAGACAACCAGGTCCTCAGAGGGACGTAACAAGACACATAATAGCATGCCATATAAACTGAATAAATATTGCTCAATAAATAAGTAAATCAAATTTATAACATGGTCCAATACGCACCTACTGAACGAGCGTACCATCCCCCCAACCAAACAAGGACAGGAGATGGTAAACTAATTCACGGCGACGTATCTTTCCATGCTAAGAATCCGATATGGTATCCGGACCCCAACAAGGTTCAATACCTTCTCATCGAAGTAGTAAGTCACACCTATAACCAAACAAGGACAAGATGTGACGAACTAATCCGCGACAAGTTATTGTTCCAAGTCACGGTCAGATACAAGTACCCAAACCAAAAGTACTCGTACCTAACGGATAGGGTAGCCTACCATTCTAAGTGAAATGTTGTTAAGAACAATCCTTCCTACGCATGGGCCCTGGCTGAATAGGATCGGCATAGTCCCCCTTGGGCACCAGAGGCCCCAGCAGGAAGAGCATGACGTTCCGCAGAATCGTCAGTGGCCGTCAGTAATCATGGGTCATCAACCCCGTATCTCCAGCGGAGAGTCCGGGTCACAAGGGAAGTGCATCGAAGCCCATACGCTAAGGAATTGTCCTCACCGCCCAATGCCTACTGTGTTGTATCCACAACACAAACCACTATAACCGCTAAGTCAAACTAGCATGCAACCTCTATTAGCGGTTATTCCTATCGCACGGCTTGTACGTACTGGTGGCCAGCCAATCACGCACTTCCGTGTTCTATATGCGACACACAACTTCGTGTTTACAACGTGTCAAGGCCAATGAATGCGACACACAAGGTGGTCCCTTAAATCTAGGTTTAATTTGTAGGAAAAATAATACACAGCAGGAAATATAAAAGAACAGTTATGCCATGTATCACAGTTTATAAAGAAAATAATAGACATGCATGAAATATGAGCTAAAAATAATTAAACAGCTAATGGCAAGGTGTCTTGCCTGGTAGAGCGCCTGGTGTGCTGCGATAATCGATGTGGCACGAACTGCAACTTTGGGGCAACAACTGTACAAGGAGACCTCGGGTGGTGACACGGTCGGTTCCATTGGGTCCGGGATGGTCAAATTAATTAGGGTGGACAGGAGGAAGGACAGGATTTGGCGAGAGAAAAGGAGTAATGGGACTTAGTCATGGACGGAAGAATAATCAAAGGATATAGGATAAATAAATAACTAAATAATATATATGCGGACTAAAACTATTTATAATACTCAAGAACTAATTTTTTTTATAAGTCAAAATGGTTGTAGAAAAATACTTAAAGTAAAGGAAAGTCGTTTTGGCTAAAACACTAAGTTTCATAATTTTGTGATGTTTGACAGAAACGATATTTCACTAGATAAAGAAAATATATACTTAACCTAATTTTCTAGAAACTATTTTCATAGGGAACCTATTTTTGTCAAGTACTTTTTAGTATATATAATAATAGTAAATAATATTTATTTATTTAGGGTTCGAAATCTAGCTTTGAAAACAAGTATACGGTAAGCCTAGTACAATCTTTTTGTTACCAAAAAATACTTCTAATAAAATAATCTCAAATAAGAATATTAATAAATAATAACATAGTAATAATAATAATAAAATAACAGTACTAATGGTAACAATAATAATAATAATGATGATAATAGTAGTACCAATAGCCACAAATAACTATTATCATAATAATAATAATAATAATAATAATAATAATAATAATAAAAATTTTATTGATAATAAAAATAATAATTATAATAATAATAAAGATGATAATAATGAATATAATATTAACAATGATAATAATAATAATAATAATAATAATAATAATAATAATAATAATAATAATAATAATGATAATACACAAAAACATCAAAATCACAACAACAAAAATAATAATAATAATAATAAATAAATAAATAATAATAATGATAATAATAATAAACAAAAATAAAAAACAAGATATCAACTCGTCCAAAGTTGAATTCTCTCTGTTGTCTTCCTTCCTAAGGAAGACTCAAGAAAAGAAGGAGAGAGAGAGGAGAGACTCGAGTGTGAGAGAGAGGATGCTCGGGATTTCTGGAGAGAAGAGGAGAGTGGGTTTCGGGGGCTCAGGCGGCGAAGGCTGGGCGGAAGAGAGGGCAGGGGCGGCTCCGGACGGCGTAGCTGGGTCTGGCCGGCGGTCGCAGGCGGATGGGTTTTGGGGCTACGGACGGAGCTCACGGCGGAAAGGGAAATCGAAGGGGGTCGGGGAGACACGGGCCGGCGGTCGGCCGTAGGGCTACGGCGGAGGAGACTCGGAGAAGGGGAAGACGCGGATGGGGTGTAGGCGGCGGGAGAAGGTGGTCGTCGAGCTCGGCGGACGGGCGCGGGGCTCTAAGCGGCGGCGGAGGGATGCTTAGGCACGGGAGAAAAGGGTTTTTCCGGCGACGTCTCGGCGCTGGGTCGACGGACGGGTCGGGGCACCGACCAGGAAGGCTGAGGTGGAAGCTCGACGCAGTCGACGCCGAGCGGTGGAGAAGCGCTCGTCCGCGGCGACACACGGCTGGAGGCGAGGTGAGGTTCTGTGTGTTTTTATTAAATTTTGGTGTTTTTGTTCTTGGGGAGTTCTGGGTGGTTCGGTCCGCTGGTGGCGATCGGTCGCGGTGGCGGCAATGGTGTTTGGTGGTGGTGATGACGGTGATGGTGGTGGTGACGATGGGTTTTTGGTCGTGGCGGTGGACTGGGGTTTCCGGCCAGTGGCCGTGGCGGCGTTGCGGGGTTGGCGTGGGTCTGGCTGGTGGTCCGGGTGGTGGTGTGGCTGATGGCGGGGGTCGTGTGTTGGGATGGCTGTCGTTGTTGGGTCTGGTAGTTGCCGGTGGTTAGGTCGTGGGTTTGGTTGCAGGGGTGATGGCTGGTGAGATGTCGGGTGGCCGAGGACGGGTGACCGGGGAGGCGGGGTGCTATGACAGGAGGCGGGTACGGAGAAGGCAGCGGACAAGACGGGATAGGGTTTGGGATTAGGGTTTAAGGATTTGGGGATTATGCTGTGTCGGGGTTGTCGACACCGCGGGAAAAGAATTTGTAAATGTAAATAAGAAGAATAACCTATTTGAAAGACACCGGGTCGGACCCGAGGCTGTCACGGCCGACACGGAAAGATGTTGGTGATGGACACGAGGCACGCACATTGAGGATGGATGGAACACCGACACGAGGCACTCACTTGTGGAATTTGTGGAAAAATTGTGGAAGAATAAAAAGTTGGAGGAGTACCTGCCTATTTATATAGGATGTGGGAATTCCCAATTAGATAGGATTAGGATTTGTTTAAACCCAAAATAGATAAATCAATCTATTTAATTTAAATCCAAATTCAAATACAAATCCTATTTAAATTATATCCCCTTAGTTTAAAATCAAATCAAATAATCCAATTCCAAATATAGATACTAGTTTAATCTATTTAAATAATTTCAAACATTAAATCAAGATTTAATTGGCCAAAATAACTTCCAAAAATATTTTTCAAAATACCAATAATAATAATTTCAAAAATAATAAATCTTTTTAAATAATAAATCTTTTTGAATTAATAAAATATTAATATTAAATAATTTCAAAAATTATACTTTTATTTAAAATAGACCAATAAATAAATAGCGAAATATTTGTATGCAACAATATCCTTTACATAATTAGGCTTTTTTAGTATAAAATATTTTTTTTTTATTATTAATAACTTTTTAGAAACAAAGGCTTTTTATAGCAAGAATAATAATTATATAATTTTGAAAGTGTATATTAAAATAGAAAAGAAAATATTTTTATAAAATATGTACGCTCGCACATAGTCGTACTCGTCGAGCAAACGGAAATTTCGCATACGACGTACAATACGACTACGTGACATACAGTACAAAAATTTTAAATCCATGCAAATTAATAAAAAAAAATATAGTAGAAATTTAGGGGTTTTACAATATCTCTTTGCATGCCAGGATCACCGAAGCCAAAGAAGCTGGAACATCCCCCAAGAAGTAAAGTTCACCCCTTTGTTCACCTGCTCCAATCACCATCCTCGTACTTCGGTCCTGAACAAAACACAAATCAGGAGTAAATAACATATCACAGTTTCTGGCACCAATCAATTGGGAGACAGAGATCAAATTGCAAGTCAATGTCGGAACATAAAGAACATCCGTCAACACCAACGAAACAGTCAAAAATACTTTGCCTCTCAGAACAGCCTCAATAGTGCTCCCATCAGGCAAAATCATAGGACAGACAGGGCCCTCAAAACAATCAACTAAACAGTCACGAGAGCCTATCGCATGAAGAGTAGCCCCAGTATCGAATATCCAAGGGACAGAAGAATTCTTACCCATCAGACGATCAGAGTTTGAAGCATGTAAGTCACAAATGTCCAACTTTCCTAGCAATGCGAAAGAAATCACAGCCAGTGCGATTACAGGATTTTGTGATAAATGCTGTTCGAAGTAAAAGTTCCCCCCTTCACCACAGTTCATCTGTTCCCGTCACTTCCTCAGGTACTTCGTATCCTCTAACACAATTTCTAAGTTATGACATATTTACTGCTGGACACAGAGATTTTCTTGCAGCTATCACTGCAGGTGTTGAGCCTACATCATATCGCCAGGCCTCGCGAGATTCGGGCTGGCGCGCGGCTATGCAAACTGAAATACAGGCTCTAGAAAATAATGGGACATGGAGTCTTGTCGATTTGCCTCCTAGGAAGAAAGCATTGGGAAGTAGATGGGTGTACAAAATAAAGTACAAATCTGACGGAAGTGTTGAGCGCTTAAAGGCACGGCTGGTTGTGTTCGGTAATCATCAGGTTGAGGGAATCGATTATTCAGAGACATTTGCCCCGGTAGCTAAGATGCCTACAGTACGGGCGTTCTTGGCTGTTGCAGCTGTGAGAGGCTGGACTTTGCACCAGATGGATGTGCACAATGCTTTTCTTCATGGAGATCTGACAGAAGAAGTGTATATGAAGTTGCCGCCAGGTTTTTCGCATAGTGAACCCAACAAAGTGTGTCGCCTGCGTAAGTCTCTATATGGATTGAAACAGGCACCACGTTGTTGGTTCGCTAAGCTTACTGCTTCCCTGATATCCTATGGCTTTATTCAATCACATTCCGATTATTCCATTTTCTCTTTTTTTAAGGGGAAGGTAGAGTTGCATGTTTTGATCTATGTGGATGATATGATTGTGTCTGGTAATGACACAGGTGCTTTAGATGCTTTCAAAAAGTACCTTAGTTCTTGCTTTCACATGAAGGACCTTGGTGTGTTGAAGTACTTTCTTGGCATAGAGGTGGCTCGGAGTGCGGAAGGAATCCCTTGTGTCAAAGGAAGTATGCTTTGGACATCATTTCAGAATGCGGTTTGATGGGGTCTCGTCCTGCCGGTTTTTTCCAAGGAGCCCAATCACAAGCTGGCAGAATCGACTAGTCCAAGGATGGCGGATGCAGAGACTTATCGGAGGCTGGTTGGGAGGTTGATTTATCTATCATTTACTCGCCCTGACTTGGCATATGTTGTGCATATCTTGTCTCAATTCTTACAAGAGCCTCGACAAGATCATTGGCATGCTGCTTTGAGAGTTGTCAAATATCTCAAAAATGCACCAGGACAGGGTATTCTTTTGAAAGCTGATTGTGATCTCCGTCTTTCTGGTTGGTGTGATTCCGACTGGGCCAGTTGTCCTTTGACTCGCCGCTCTGTTACAGGCTGGTTGGTGTTTCTAGGGGGGTCTCCTATTTCTTGGAAGACCAAGAAGCAATCAACTGTTTCCCGATCTTCCGCTGAAGCTGGATACCGATCTCTTGCTGCGCTCGTTTGTGAGTTGAAATGGTTGAAGGAGTTATTGGTGTGTTTGGACGTTCGCCAGGAGTCTACTATGTCGGTGTATTGTGACAGTCAGTCAGCCATGCACCTGGCTCAGAACCCGGTATTTCATGAGCGCAGTAAGCATATTGAGGTGAATTTGTATTTTGTTCGCGATGCTATTAGAGATGGCACCGTAATAGCCTCGCATGTTCCTACTTCTTCTCAACTGGCTGACATCTTTACCAAGCCCCTTGGAAAGCAAGTGTTCGATTCTTTTCTTCCCAAGTTGGGCATTTGTGACTTACATGCTCCAACTTGAGGGGGGGGGGGGGGGTGTTAAATTATAAGATAATATTTGCAATGTAAATATGGCCCATACCCATAAGCCCAAATGTAGACACTATATATATTGTAACAAACCCTAGCAATGAGAGGAAGGGCATTATTATTTCCTACATTTTGGACTTGATTCTATAAGATTATTATTAAAAAAAAACGTTTTCAATTAAGTACATATGAAGAGTTACAAAACGTAAGTGACACAGAGAGGCTGAAAAAGTTGAGCTCCTATCTAAAGCATTTTACCACTAAACAAGAACACCTTTACACTTTGTCACTAAAAATTCATAAGTATCCGCACTTCTGGAACAAGCTAATTCACTGATCAAGGAGGTGATTGAAAGAGTACACTTGACTCGCATTCTCAGATCCCTCCCTCCAAGTGCACCAGCAAATAAAACATTGCCCCAAAAAATAACTGGCACATTTTTTTCCGGATGAGTTGTTGATGCTGGAACTTTAATCATCACCTGTAAGGTACCAAAACAATCACAATGAACAAAACTGCAGAGCTTTAAACTTTTCTCTAATTCTTATACAGTACTGCAGACCTCTAACCTCTAACAACAAATGTTGAACTCCAGAGTTTGACACGTTATGCAAGTCAAAGTAGCAAATATTTCATACTTCACTATGCACAACGTTGTGTGTGTCAAAAGTATTGCAAAAAGGTCTCTCTCTCCTATGACTTAACTGGTTGTAGGATCAACATGTACAAAGAAACTGGCTGCAACTATGAGATAACATAGTATGAGCATTAGTCCCTTTAGATAGTTTGCAGTGCCATCCTGTAGAAAAAGAAAACATACATTTTAACAGAGTAAGAGGTTAGGAACTTATTTTCAATCGATGGATTTTTTCTGCAAATAATAACCATCACTGCCACTAATAAACTCGGCATGCATATTGGAAAACTTGATGTTTAAGGTGCGTATTCATCCTAGAATAGGGAAAACTATACTTTTGGTCACTAAATGTTTGGCTGACCAAAATTTTAGTCACTCAAAGATATTTTCTAAAAATTTAATCACTGAATGTTTGGCCGTAAAAAAAAATGGTCACTCTGTTAAATTTTTGTTTGTTTTATTAACAATTTTTGTTGACATGACATGTTATGTGCCATGTCAGTCGTTAAGTATGACGTGGCACATTCACGTGGACTATTTTTGGGTTTTATTTTTCAAAAAAATAAAACAAACAACAATTTTTTGCAAAATAACTTAATACCCAAACATGGCACATAACTTAATACCAAAACGAATTTTTTTGCAAAATAAAACCCAAAAATAGCCCACGTTGATGTGCAACGTCATACTTAACGACTGACATGGCACATAACATGCTATGTCAACAAAAATCGTTAATAAAACAAACAATAATTTAACAGAGTGATCATTTTTTGGAAGACTAAACATTCACTGACTAAATTTTTTAAAAATATTTTTGAGTGACTAAAACTTTGGTCACACAAATATTCAGTGACCAAAAGTATAGTTTTCCCTCCTAGAATATACATCGTGGAGAGAGACATTAAAAAAAGTCGAAGATGCAAATAAATAATAAATTACATTACTGGCCCTCACCTGTTTCTGAGGACAAGGGAAGACGGCAAAGAGTACGGGTTGAGGAAGATAGTCTCTAGATTGTTGTTTTGGGTGGTTGGGGGTGTGTGTGTGTGTGTGTGTGTGTGTGTGGGGGGGGGGGGGGGGGGGGGGGGGGGGGGGGGGGGGGAGACTTTATCAGTGATGATAAACAGATTAAAAAAAAAGACGCATCTAAGGACAGAAACTTAATGGGTAACTAACAGGAGTTAGCAACTTGCACAACAACTCAAAAGTTTAAAGTTCAGGCTATTAACTTACTATCAAAACAATTTATGGTAGAAAGTAGCAAATCAGGAAAGTTCAGGGTATTTAACTGCAAATCAACATAAAATAGGTTTTGGATATGCAGGATTCACTTCTTCCTCAAGTATAGCACGCGAAACGGTTGGCAGTTTGCAGATCTCTCTTCACTCCAATTGTAGTGTACTCGATTATCATATATGAGGACTTACGTATTGACATGTGTTATGCTTTGAAGACCTAGCAAATGACTGGTCTTCTATTTGAGGATCTGTTAGGGTCGACAAACTCTTCTTCTAGGGATGTTTTCAAGAAAAAGGATTTCTTTTGGTTTTCAAGAGCCTTCACAAGTTTGGTTGAGAGGGATTTTCAGGTCTTCAGTAGTACTTTTGGATTCATCTGCTTGATGATGTCTTTGGGATATATTGGAGGTGCTTTCCTCTGTATATCTAGTTTCTGTCATGAAAGCCTCAGATGGATTGCCCTCGCTCGTGCAACATAAACTGTTTTTTGGTCGAACCACATCTATCTTTTGGTAAAATTATAATGTTCTCTATTTAAATTCTCCTGGATTCTTCACAAACGTGAATCACATACATCTTGGAACAGGCAACTTGTCAGGCTTTTGTATTTATTCAAGTCATTTCCACGTAACAGATATGCCAAATGTATATAAGTTACTGCAAATTGACTTGTTTCTTTAAGTGAGAGAGAACAATACTAAAAGTAGAAAACCAGAACATACTAACAAACTAAGTCACGTACAAAAGTATTTGGCACCTGCTCTATCTAAATGTGTTCATCTTCCATTACTACTATCCTCCGATTACAATATCATTAAAGTCTAAAGGTACAGTTAGTTATTCAAAAAATATGTACTTTGAGTTGGAAAAATAAAGTAATATAAACCTAGGTTGAAAAGAACAATTAAAAGTTTGAGAAGATACCTGCAACATAAATGCAACAACCAATACTGTTATAAATAGAGAGGCTGTCTCAAATAATTGAAAATTCAAATCCATCTGCTTCCCCATGATCCAACCGACAACCACACAGAAGGGGATCTGCAGGTAATAAAAAAGTGTTGGTTTATACTTTGTGCAACAGTAACTACAATTAACAGTGATGTGTGTGTGTGCCCTCCATCCATAGTACACACCAGCAAGCAGGAGTGACCTGAGGGGTAGAGATCACAAACCAATATAATAAGCACTATTAAATTAGGAAAATGATTTAAATACTAAAAGTTAGCAAATCTTTTTAAAACAGGTTATGACCGAACCAAACTCAGATTAATCAAAACAATAACCAATAAAAAGTTTTAAAAAAAATTACAAACTTCAGCTGTATTTTTACCATCAGCGTAAAAATACAAACCTCAGACTCTATAGTTTGCAAACATTACTATTTCTAGTCCTATCCTTCACTTCCACCTAACCTAAGCATTCAGATCTCTTTAATCATCGTCTTTATGTTGCTTTCTTAAGTTTATACAAACAGTGACTAACCATCTGATCTAAAGTTTATCTCACAACCATACCATCAACTGGTACAAATACAAACTTCAGAGTTCTTAGTTTCAAACATTACTATTTCTAGTCCTTTCCTTTACTTTAGGACATCCACCTGAACATTCGGATCTCTTCAATATTCGTCTTTAAGAATGCACCACATAGCTTGCTAGTAAAAAAAATTAATGGAGGAAAAAATGTATGGTTTCTTACCTTTACACTTATTTTTTTACAACTCAAAAGAAACCACGTAACCCAAGAATAGGAAGCACGGGCACTTCAAAATCAGTGCCATGTCGAGTCAGCTGCATATTGGACACGGCATGCACACTTCAAAAATACACTAGGACACTCCAAAGTTGATACCAAGCCATGTCACCGTTCCGGTACAGTGTCGTGTTGTTGTGCTTGCGCAACCTTGTAAACAGTTTTAGTCCATCCATCCTATCTAATTGTATGTGAATTACCTAGGACATTTTGTAGTTCTTGGATATTATATAATATGATACTTCAGCTCCCATTTTCAGGTTTTATATGTGCAGCAATAGCAGAGGTACTTCACAATAATTCAAAATGCCCTTAACTCGTACTTCACATACAAAATTAACTTGATGGAGATTTTACTTGTGAAAGTTTTTCCTGCTAACTATGGCTTATGATGAAAGTCTAAGCAGTCTAACAAAAAACAGCTATGTAAGACTGGAGAAAGTATTTACAATCAAGAAGAGAGATGTTAAGAATGCTCAACGATTCATTTAGTACATAATCCTTTAAAACTTTGGCCTTTCACAGTTAAACTATTTTGTGTATAGTCTACTGTGAAGTAACACGAATTACAGCACACACCAACATATCCTAGTTCTTCTACTCAGTGGAGGGTGCCAATGCAAAAAATGTGTCATATTCCAAATAATGCAATGTCATGCTTCGTCTATGATTTATCACAAATCCTCTAAACAAAGAGTTCACATTGTATTGGGAGGAATAAACTAGAGACGAATGCAATTAGCAACAAATATGAGGTAAACCATGTCTTTGTAGTAAACCGTCTTTGGTTACATAAATCCAAAACTCCACAACCATTTTGTAAGGTACAAATCTCTTGCAGTCAACTGGCCTTTAGACTTTATGTCATCCCCTCTATTACACTGTTTTCTAAGCCATAAAATGCAACCAACTCATATATGGCTGATGTAAGGTTGAAACCGTTTTCCAATATATATATATATATATATATATATATATATATATATATATATAAAATATATATATATAAAAGAGGTGGAACACAATTTCCTACGTACAGAAAGATTACAAAACCCAATAGCTTGTCTTACCTTTTTTTATTAATATACAAAGAACTATATTTCTGAAACATCTGACATGTTGAGGAAGCAATAAGAACCTAATTATTAGCATAGACGATTTTGCTTAGGGTTCATCAATAACTTTTGAAGGATAAACTCAGTTTGTAGTTATAGGACACGAGTATCTCAATATTTGATAATTTAATCTTGTTTAACATAATACAGTTCTACGTCCAATACTATTTTTTTTTTCCTGTAGAAAAGGAGCAATCTCACAAAGCCTTTATTTTAAGCTACATGACATAATGAATAATTTATTTCCATTTTAGTTTTACTAAGGTCCATGTCCTATGAAGATAAGCAACTAGCACATCCTTATTTATGTTGCAAGGACAGGGCTACAACACGAGGACACAGTAATACAGACACTGGATCTATTTTTGGTGTCCTAGAGTATTTTGGAGTGTCCGAGATGTGTCACATCACACAGTCCAGATTTTCAGAGTGCCCACGCTTCCTAGTCTACCCCTCATCGCCATCATCACCAGTCATCTTCCATCATACTGGGATCCACTATAAAGCACAAGAAAGCTTCTCAAAAGAAATGACAAAATTGTATGTCCGGTGACCAACCTGATGTCACCCATCTGCCTCGCGCTGAATACCTAGCCAAGGTAGCTACAAGCAATAAAAGGCCTTGCCATAAAACAGTCGTGCACTTTTAGCTCATTCAACCAAGGAGCACCCTCCAAGTTGTCTTAAGCTAGAAATTCAAGGTTCGAAGTATCGGTATCGGACCATTCCTATGAGTATCGGGATTGGTGGTATCGGCAGTATCGGAGGTTTTGGATCGCAAGTATCGGATTTTTTGGCATCGGAAAGAAAATAATTATTAATAAATTATTAACATTTTAGAAAACATATTTTACATTTAGGCATAATTTTAATATTTTTAGTGTTGTTTCTTAGTAGTTTTGAAATTGAATAAAATAGTAGTCATCCTTACCGATTGATTTACAAACGATAGATAAATTTTCTTCTTTTACATGGTTTTATAACCTTTCTATGCTTTTACATCCTTACTGATTGGTCTTTTTCGTTCATTTTTTTTGCCGAATTGACCGGAAAAGAAACCCCCAATGTCAGTATCGGTCAGTATCGGGTATCGGTCGGTATCGGATCGGGACATGTCAACCATATCGGTATCGGCCGATACTGCGAACTATGCTAGAAAAGAGTATACAAATGCTACAGGGAATTGCATTTATCTCTATGGCATGCCATGACAGCGAAAGGAAAGTCATTCATGAGGTCCATCCCTAATTCTAGCATCATAAATTAAGAATCAACAAGGATAAAGAAATTACCACAAACATTGCGATCTGTGTAGATGACCCGATTGCAACCCCCAATGTTATGTCCTGCAATGAAAGAAACAACATACTGATCAAACTGAAGATGACAGGATGATATAGATGGGGAAAAAGAACTAGAGGCACTTACAAGCTTATCTTTCATGGCAAACATGATTGCACTTGCATGCTCAGCAGCATTTCCAACAATAGGAAGTAAAATGACACTAATGAAAGCCATTGGCATGTTTAATGATTCAGAAGCTCCCTAATAAATTATCAGGCAAAACAATTAGATGTTAGCTGATGAAGTCATATTCTTTTATTATGAAGTACCAACTCTAATGCAGAATCCTGAAACAAAGACGCACACACACAGAATATCAGTTGTTATACACATACGAAGCATGTGGTGTGATAACAATTTCCTTGACGATTTCATTGACAACTACAGTTTGAGTACAATCGTCTTTGGTTGCACTTGTTTTGTTCAGTTACCTTTGACTAAGCGAGACAAGTTATCCTCTCTATCTGCTACTTGTATATTTCTTGGGTATAGTTATCATCACAACGGTTATAGATGCTATAATCATGTTGCTAAACATCTTCGCCTTTCTTGTCACATCATTTTTCTTGAGAGAGTTCCCTACTATGCTTTACCACGTACTCCAATTCCATTACCACCATCTACACATAAGGATCTTGTTTTTCTTGATATTGAGACCACATCATCACGTGCTCCGCATGCACACGTCTGCCTATTATTCATGTTTACCAGTGTCATGATCGTCCCACCATTATTGTCGACTCTATTGAACCACATGTCCTCGTGGATCTTGTACCTTCCATTGTCGCCCCACCTTTGCGTCACTCCACTAGTCCGCATCGATCGCTTGATTATTTGATTCTCTTTACCGTCTTGACTCTTGTACTTCATTATTTTCATGTTGCTACCTCTAGTCATTGGGAGTCTAATATATACCAGGAGACCGCTGGAGCCATTCATGAGTGGCATGCAGCCATGTCTTAGGAGCTACGAGCTTTGGAGCATACACATGCATAGGATCTTGTACCTTAACCCACTGGCATGCATCCTATTAGCTGCAAAAGGGTGTACAAGATCAAGACTTTGATTGATGGTACTATTGATCGGTATAAAGCCAAACTAGTTGTCCGTAGTTTTCTTCACTAGTATGGTATTGATTATGATGAGACATTCGCTCATGTTCTGAAGATGACTACTGTTTGGACTCTTCTCGTTATTGTCCATGTTCGTGCCTAGTTTATACCTCAGAAGGATGTGAAGAATACATTTCTAAACGGTGACTTATCTGAGGACGTATATATGACTCCTCTTGGTTTGCCTCATTGTTCTCACCAGATCTATCATCTCTGCTTTATACGGCCTTAAGCAAGCACCTCGGACATGGTTCTCCAGATTTACTACTGCTATTCATCTTGTTGGATCCATCACGAGTTTTTCTGATCCTGTTTCATTCACACATCCTTCTAGGACACTACTTTTGTCATGTTGACGATATAATTATTATTGGTGCTGATTATGCACACATTATGCAAGTTAAGTAGCCTTACATAGTTTGAGATGAAGGATTTTGGTATACTTTCTCGGTTTGGAGGTTGATCACTCTCCTCGTGGATAGCTTATGTCCCAAAAGTTCATTAATGAGATACTTGATAGAGCAGATCTTACTGATACTCGCACATCATCTACACCTCTTGAGTTGAATCTCAAGATGCGTTATGATGATGGAGATAACCTTCTGAATCTTTCTCGATAAAAACAGTTAGTTGGCATGCTACTTTATCTCCTTATCAGTTGTTCTCACATTTCTCGTATCGTTCATATTATTAACCAGTTTGTTTTTGCGCCTCGTACTAGAGACTATGATGCTATGCTAAGGATCCTTCGCTATATACAGGGTACCAATACTAGATCATTGTTCTTCCCTGCTACTTCTTCGTTAGATCTCTATGCTTATTATGATGATAATTGGGTTAGTGATGTCACTGATCGGAGGTCCACTACTGGATTCTATGTTCCTTGGTGAATCTTTGATTTCCTAAAAATCAAAGAAGTGGGATGTGGTTTCTTGATCTAGTGTTGAGGCAGAGTATCGGACTATGGCTACTACTACTGTTGAGATCACTTGACTTCGTTGGCTTGTTACGGATATATTACTGTTTCCGGTCCTACTCCCCTACATTGTGACAATACTAGTGATGTTCAAATTCCTTGCAACCCTATTTTACGAGCGAACGAAACACATTGAGGTTGCTCATCACTATGTTCAACAGTATTCTTTTTTCTCAAGATAGTTTCATTGTCGCATGTTACTTCTCATATGCAGATTATGAACTTCTTCATGAAGGCCTATAGTTTAGCAACACTCCTTTCTAGGCAAACTCCCACCGGTTGATCCTTGTGAGTTTGAGGGGGGGGGTGTGAGTTAGTTGATGGATGATCGATTGTTGTTTGTACTCTTCTTTTGTATTTGCCTTACCAAACTCACATTAATCTACCATCATGAGTTTTGAGTGAGAGAGAGGAGTTTTTTTTTTTTTTTTTTTTTTTTTTTGGGGGGGGGGGGGGGGGGGGGGGGGAGGGGGGCTTAGAGACTAAGATTATATTACATGCTATGTACTATAGTCCTACATCAGTCAGACATATAGGCTACCTCCGTGATCCTATGCTAATGAATAATCATCTATTCCATTTCATTTCTTCACAAACTCTGACATACAAAACAAATTTGGCGTTGCCCTAGTGATTTTTGAAGTGCGTAACACGTCCAATACATGTCCGACACGAATGATACACCACCTTTTCTTCGTATCCCAAAAAAACATTGCTGCAATGTAATCTTTCAGTGCATAAGGAAGTTTATTTACCAAACTGGATAGGATCAAGAAGCAACTTTATATATATATATATATATATATATATATATATATATATATATAGACACACACACACACACACTTTAGTGTGTCAAGACTTAACTCAAGTGGCTAGAGTGAAGACATAAGACCCGAGTGGGCGGTGTTCGAATCCCGGTGGGAGCGAACATAAACAATTACCTCTTATATATATATATTGTCAATGACCCTCTAGCCTAGTAGTAGTGGTGAGGCATGCGGCCTGAGTGGTCAGGGGATCGATTCCCAGGGGGAGCGTTCGCCATAATTACCAATTTCCAATATATATATGTTGAGAGTATTATGGGCTTTTAGTCCCACATCGGGTAGAATAATAGGGAGAGGGGTTAGTCTCTCCTATATAAGTGTAGCTCCACCACAATAATAAACAAGTCAAATATTCTACTAAATTCTATTTGGTATCAGAGCCACCACCTCTCTCTCCACCAAACCCTAGTCGTCATCCCTCTCCACAAAATCCTAACCCTACTCCACACAACCCTAACCGTGACCCCCCAACCCCTTCCCACCTTCTCTGCCCCCACCGCCCCTCCTCCGCCCGCCTCCCCTCCCCCCTCAGCACAGCCCGGTCTCCGCCCGTCTCCCCTCCTTCGCCGCCAGCACCACCGGCCCCACCCAGCACCGCCGGCCGCCCCCCCGCCGTTGTCCCACCCCATCTCCTTTCACGTCGGCCTCCACCCCCTCCCCCCACCGGCCCTTCTCCTCCTTCTCGTCCGGCCATGCGACCTCCAGTCGCAATCCGACATGACACATGAGGAGCGGCTCTCAGAGACGCCGCTACCGCTGAAGGAGGAACGGTAGACATGGAGAGGACGGTGACCAAAGGTGCAGACGCTTCCTGTCCTGCACACACAGATGTGGATCCTCTACCATACAAAATGGCGAAGTTGGAGAAACTGGAAGTAAAGTTGGAGGGTACTTCCAACTATTTGAAGTGGTCGCGTCAGGCGATGCAGACTCTGAAGGCAAGAGGCTTGGTGGTAGGGGTGAGAAGATTTCGGTATTGGAACCGAACCCGACCCGAACCGACCCGATTTAACAATTCGGGTCGATTTTACAATTTTCAGGTCGGATTTCGGTTTTAGAGCAGTGGAAATTTCGGTTTTACGGTTCGGTAGTCGGATTTGAGTTTCGATTACCGACCAGAACCGAAAACCGAAATGTAAATTACAGTTTTACCCTTTCCATTATATATATACCAACTAAAACCTAATTCCTTCTCTCTCCACTCCCATTCTTTACATGAGCCGCCGCTTCCATTATCTTGCTTCTGTGTATTCCAGAACGCTCTCGTCTTCCCTGGAGAATAACCTCTCTCTATTATCTGAGTTTTCTCTCGTCTCCAAAGAACTCCCTCTTTGGCTCTCTCTATCTCCCCAGGTCCCTTCATCTCTTAGAGCTCTCTTTAGATCTAAACCTAGATCTATGATGGGTTTTGGACTTTGGGCAAGAACCCTTGAATCAAGGGCCTTGATATCCGACGCTCTCGATGACTCATGAGGTTAGAACACAAAACCCTAACCTTTCTAAGTTCAAATCTTTAAAAAATAGTTTTTTATTAACTAACCCTCTTCCTCCTTGCAGGATCTTCTCATCGTGAAATCGATTTACATATATTAACTGTAAGTGGACTTGATAGCTTTTTATCGTTATTATTAATATATATTTTTTCCTATAATTTTTGAAGTTCAAAGGCATAGATCCTTTATTAGTTTGGTTATTATGTATCCTCTTTTGATATAATCATCGTGTAACATTTTACGGATTTATATATAACTGCCAAAAGAATTTATATATAACTATGAAATCTATATGGAATTTATATATAACTGTGAAATAGTAATGGCTTGTCCCAATTATCAGTTTCTTGTTTGCAATCACAGTTAAGTCATTTTATGGATTTATAAATTCTAGTGGCAGGCAATGTCCTAATAATAGAATTTGGGAAATGAGAATTCCACCAAAAGTCAAAAATTATTAGTTTGGTTATTATAAGGGCATGTTACACAAAGGATATATTAATCAAAAGAAGTTTCACTGTGATAGTCGATATTTATTTTGTAATATAAACAAGGAAATGCTTATTTTTCCATTCTCTTCTATGCATCTTGGTGTTCATTCTCAAGCATAACTCAGTCCTCTTTTGTTTGCTCTTAGCACCATGTTTCCTCAAATTAGACACCTATTAGTTGAAGAATCTGTTGCCATGCCAAAGTTTGGTCATGTAATTCATCTCCTTTGTTTGTTAGATTATATTTATCTTTGTTGTTGTTGCAGTTTGCAATATTTTATTTACTGATGCAATTTCATTACTTGATGGCTCCTGCAGTAAGTACAGATTTTGTTCTCACGCTCTCAACTTTCAATTCTTAATAACTTATGTATCATTTCATCATTGTATTTTTGCAAGCCTAAGTTCTCTAACTTATGTATCGTTAAACTTTTAGCTGATGCCTTTCCTACATCTTATGAGCTACTAAACTTATGAGTGGATTTCGATTGCATAGTTCAATACTTCCTGCAAGCCTAAGTTCTCTAAATACGTCTCAAATGTGACCACATTTTGCTGACTACAAATGTCAATCATGTGTGGGAACACCACATTTTGAATATATTGCTTGTATTTTTTATGTTGTCTTAGTGTTACTGTTTGTCTCTCTGTTTATTTATGTTGTCTTAGTGTTACTGTTTGTTCTCATATAGTTCCATATCAATTCTGAAGAATGTTGTTCTCATGGACTTTGTTCTCATATAGTTCCATATCAATTCTGAAGAATGTTGTTCTCATGGACTTTGTTCTCAAACGGAACATGATGTTTGTATATTTGTGTTTTATTTAAAATCAGATTATTGTTGCTCTATTGTGCATTGGCGAGGCATGAATTGTAGCCATTGGCGAGGCATGATTTGCAGTCATTGGCGAGGCATGAACTGATATGTACTTTGTTATACATATGTTGTCAGTTTATTTATTGTTTCGTCTTGAAAATTTTACTAACATATTAAACGAGAAAGTGGCAATGATGATGATGGGCTTGAGAAAGTGGAATTGATACTACATGTCATCATACTATGATGCATAAATCAGTCATCTGAGCCACATTTTACATTTTTTTTTTCTTGTTCTCTCTTTGGTGCAGGGCACTTGGAAGTTATAAATGGGCTATCAAAAATGATTTCAAATGCATCTAGTCAGGGCATTTTGTGTGGAGCTGGGCAATTGAAAGTTATAATAAGCATTACGAATCCAAAACATTTAATGTACTTTTTGTTTGTATATTTATAATTGATGTAGCATGTATTTTTGTACATTTGCTGGGACTGGATGTTTGTATATTTGCCTAACTGGTTTGTATGTTAAAATTTTTGGTCAGTACATCTGGTATACTGGTAATTTGTATGGGCCAGTCTAGGAGTATATTTGTTGTTTGTATGGGCCAGTCTGGAAGTATATTGTTGTTTGTATGTTAGAAATTATTGTAAAATTTTGGTATTCATATGTTATAAAATTTGTACTGATATTTTTGGTATTTAATTTTTCAAAAGGCCCGGCCCACATGGGCCCGTAAAACCGAACCGACCGAAAACCGAATCGGTTTAATTCGGTTCGGTTCGGTTTTTACAAAAAAAAAGTTCGGTTTTCGGTTTTAGTAAATTCGGTTTTCGGTTAATTCGGTTTTTACTTAAACGGTTCGGTTTGAACCGAACTGAACCGTTGGTCACCCCTACTTGGTGGGCTATGTGAATGGCCAAACCAAGGCACCTGAAGATCACTCCTCACGGAAGTTTACTGTGTGGGAGATTGTCAACAATGTTGTAGCAGGATGGTTGACCGCCTCCTTGATCAACCAAGTGTCGGGCAACGAGGAGGCAATGGAGGGAGCCAGTGATATTTGGATGATGCTGAAGGACATGTATTCGGGGACAGGTAACCCTATGAGAGTCTTCCAACTGCAGGATGAACTTGATAAGGTGGTCCAAGAAGATCACACCATCTCCGAGTATGCGGCTGTGCTGAAGAAGTATTGGTCAGATCTCGACCACTATGATCCCATTGGTGTGGAAGATGAGCAAGTGGAACCAGCATTTGCGAAGCATTACCAGAAGTTCATGGAGTATATCTCGCGACAGAGGATAATGAAGTTCCTGAAGAGGCTCAACCCAGCATTTGAGCAAAGGAGGAATGTGCTACTCGCACAACCCGGACTGCCATCACTAGAGGAGGCCATTGCTGCTATAGCACAAGAAGAAGCACGGTTGAAATTGATGCCCAGCACCACTAAAACTTCGGAAGAGAAATCAGCTCTAGCAATTTTTAACCCAAACCCTTCAAGAGAGGTAGGGTGCTACAACTGTGGAGACCCAGGACACTTCATCAGATTCTGTATGAAGCCTATGAGAGGCCAGTCCAGCGGTCATGGACGCGGCCGTGGAGGACGTAGAGGTAGCAGAGGAGGCTATGTCGGTGGCAGAGGACATTATTCTGGAGGGCACAAGACAAACCTGGCAGAAGGGGAGGTGAAAATCAGTCATCCGATGTGAACCCTAGTGAGAGGAAGATGCTGAAAATATGGAGGAACATGAAGCTTGGAACCAGCGACACTCGCGCCAACACTGCTGGGACATCGACTCCAACCACCTCCGGGGGTAACATCGCATACTATGCCAGTACAAGTACAGGTATACCTACTCATGCCCTTGCATCTACCCACAAACCAGGAAGTGTAAATTGGATAATTGACTCTTGGGCATCCTGCCATGTTACGGGTGCCCGTGATGAGTTCCAAGATTATACTCACATGATGACACCTGAAAGCATTCAGATTGCTGATGGTACTGCTGGACCTATTGTGGGTAAAGGGACTGTTGAATGCACCCCTTCGATGTGTCTAACTGATGTCTTGCATGCTCCATCCTTTCCAGTTAATCTATTGTCCATAAGTGCCATTGTTCTTCAACTTAATTGTGTTGTTTTCTTTGACATTCCAAAGGTTATTTTTCAGGAGAAGAGAACGGGAAGACACTTGGGGACTGGCACTTGGCATAAAGGGCTATGGTACTTGGACAGGGGTGGACTGGATACAGCACTGGCAGCACTGGTGGATGAAGCACAACCGGAAGAGCCGCGAAGTACCGTAGAAGAAGAATTATTACTCCAACATCAGCGTATGAGACACTCTTCATTTAGTCTACTTAGTCGAATGTTTCCATCTATGTATCAAAAAGCTAATAAGCAGAAGTTGGTTTGTGATGCTTGTGAACTTGAAAAACACACCAGAAGCTCTTATGTGAGTTCTGGAAGTAGAAGTTTAGTTGCTTTTGATATGATACACTCTGATGTGTGGGGACCTTGTCCTACAACTGTTGTTAATGGTTTTAAGTGGTTTGTCACCTTTATTGACTGACATACTCGTGTCACCTGGGTATACCTAATGAAGAGTAAGGGTGATGTCTTTGCATGCTTTCAAGACTTCCATCGCAGGGTTTCAACACAGTACGGTGCCAAAGTGAAGATTTTGAGGTCTGACAATGGGACAGAATATACCAACAAAGCCATTGAGGAGTACTTATCAGCTAGTGGGATACATCATCAGACTTCATGTGCCTATACACCAGCACAAAATGGCGTAGCGGAACAGAAGAACAGGCACCTGTTGGAAGTGGCAAGGTCGATGATGTTTGCTATGAATGTTCCGAAACACTTGTGGGGGCATGCCGTGTTGACTGCTGCATACCTGATCAACAGGATGCCCTCTCGGATGTTATGATGGAAGACACCGTTTGGAATGCTTACAGGTGAGAACAAGTACATTGTTCTCCCAAAAGTATTTGGTTGTGTATGTTTTGTGAAGGATAATAGACCTGTAGTAGAAAAATTGGACCCTCGGACAGTGAAGTATGTCTTTGTTGGCTACTCGGGGACTCAAAAGGGATATTCTTGCTGGAATCCAGTGGAGTGAATACTCTTTGTGAGCATGGATGTTACATTCAGAGAGATGGAATCATACTATCACAATGGTTTAGGTGAAAGCTCAGAATTTGGCGACACTCCTAACACAGGAGGTGTTAGGAGTGAGGGGGAGATAGTTCCAAGCGTGATTGTTGGGTCAGTTCCATGCCCAATGGTGGAAGTTAGTCCAAAAAAAGCAGGAAAAATAGCGAGAGTGAGAAAAATGATGATAATACATACAATCAGGAGGAAGGAAGTGATGTTCCAGTACAGGAGGAAACTACAGAACAGGGGGAGGAACGAACTATAGAGTTCCAAGTCTACAGAAGAAGGAATTAGCAGTCCACCACTGTGCCTATTGCCCATACTGTGCCAATTGTGCCATGTCCCTCGCTTAACCCTGCCCCAACTCCTGAAAATGCACCTTCCGCACCGGATCTCTCTGATTCGGACGGTATGATCTCTCCTCCACTATCTCATATTCCTTTAAGAAGATCTTCTCGTAGTAATGCAGGAAAATCTCATATTCGTTATGGTTATGAACATGATATTGCTCATTTTCTATCATACTCTAATCTATCCCCTACTTATGGAGCATTCATTGCATCGTTAGACACCACATCTTTGCCTAAGTGTTGGCAGAAAGCGAAGAAAGATCCAAGGTGGAAAGCTGCAATGTTGTAGGAACTTGGGCACTGGAAAGAAACGGGACATGGAAACGTGTTCCATTACCTGAAGAAAAAAGGGCAGTCGGGTGCAAATTGGTCTTCACGGTGAAGGAGACGCCAGAAGGAAAGGTGGAGCAAGATTGGTTGCAAAAGGATTCACTCAGTCCTATGGCATCGACTATGATGAGACATTTGCTCCTGTAACGAAGATGAGCACTGTAAGAACCCTGGTATCTCTTGCAGCCAACCATGGATGGCAACTTCATCAATTAGATGTGAAGAATGTCTTTCTTCATGGAGATCTACAAGAGGAAGTATACATGGAGACTCCTGGATTTTGCACGAGGCAGTCAGCAGAAAAAATGTACAAGCTGAAGAAATCACTGTATAGACTCAAGCAATCTCCTCGGACATGGTTTGAAAGATTCAGAAAAGCTGTCACGGACATGGGGTACAGCCAGACTAATGCAGATCACACAGTCTTTTTCCGACATGCGAGAGGCCACGTTACCATACTTGCGGTATACGTGGATGATATAGTGATCACAGGTGATGAGGAAGAGAAGATTACCCAGTTGAAGAAAAAACTTGCCAAAGAATTTGAAGTAAAAGACTTGAAAATAATGAGATATTTTCTTGGGATCGAGGTAGCTCGAGGAAAAGATGGGATCGTCCTCTCTCAGAGGAAGTATGTACTAGACTTGCTCACAGAAACTGGTATGCTGGGATGTCGTCCGACAGTCACTCCGATTGACCAGAAAGATAAATTGGGGGCAGAGGCAGGAGAGCCAGCTGATCGTGAAAGATGTCAGAGACTTGTAGGCAGATTGATTTATCTGGGTCACACTCGTCCTGGTATCTCATTTGTTGTGAGTGTAGTGAGTCGTTACATGCACGACCCAAGGAAGGGCCACATGGATGCAGTTTTCATATTTTGAGATATCTAAAGGGGGCTCCTGGAAGAGGGATATGGTTCAAGAACAATGGACACCTTAGTGGTGAGGGATACTGTGATGCAGATTGGACAAGTTGCATGGGTGACAGAAGGTCTACCTCAGGGTATTGTGTATTTGTGGGGGATAACCTAGTCTCATGGAGAAACAAAAAACAGTCTGTGGTAGCTCCATCAACCGCTGAAGCAGAATATAGAGCTATGGCTCTAGGAGTATCATAATTGTTGTGGGTAAAAGCATTGCTGACAGAGTTGAAGCTGGACCAAGGAACACCATTGCGTCTTCTGAGTGACAGCCAAGCAGCACTGAATATAGCTAACAATCAGTTCAGCATGACAGAACGAAGCACATCGAGATCGATCGGTTCTTCATCAAGGAAAAACTGGAGAAAGGAATACTAAAGCTCGATCATGTTCGCTCAAAAGAACAAGTTGCAGATTGTCTTACTAAGGGCTTAATTCATTAAGTCTCGCAAAACTATGTAACAATATGGAGATAATTGATATCTATCGCCCATCTTGAGGGGGAGTGTTGAGAGTATTAATGGACTTTTAGTCTCACATCGGGTAGAATAATAGGGAGAGGGGTTGCCTTCTATATAAGTGTAGCTCCACCACAATAATAAACAAGTCAAATATTCTACTAAATTCTCTCTCTCTCTCTCTCTCTCTCTCTCTCTCTCTCTCTATATATATAATATATATAATATATATATATATATATATATATATATCCAATGACCCCCTAGCCTAGCGGTAGTGGTGAGGCATGCAGCCTGAGTGGTCAGGAGATCGATTCCCAGTGGAAGCGTTATATACTTTGTTGATGTCCTCTATCTCATAAATAATTTTGTAACATCTTAGAGTGATGATTCAGAATCATAATGTGCCTACGCAAAAGAGGAAACAATTATTTATGTTTTGATGTGGATTCAATAGTGATAAATATAGAAGACTGGGAGAGGCACTAGTAACTTTGCATGCTAAGTTCGTAAAGCTAGGATAATGAATGCAAATGTGTTACCTCTATAGCATCAACAAGGTATTCAGACAGAACGGAAATCCAAATAGTCAAAACAGCAAGCCATGATATTGCTTCCCATAGAGTCACTTCTGGAACCTCATCTTCATCAGAGTCATCCTCAATTGGCCCCTCTTCCTGCAATTTTCATAGGTGTGCAACAGAATGGTATTATATTTGGATGTATATAATTCATGTAGGTTTCAAGGATAACACAAGCCAAGAAGAAGAGGCACTGCAAAAGCTATACCCAATTCTGGTTCACTAGAAAACATAAAAATTATCACAATCAGATTTTCCTCGGTAAGAGTGCATAATGTCCACGTTTAAGAGAGTGACTGTTGGCTTTCTAAAATATGCTTTGTGAGAAGAAAAAAAAAACTATGAAAAAACAAAGTCATTAGACGAGAAGCAATCTTTAGGCCCAAAGAAGAAACAGAATACATAACTTCCTAGAAGTCGGGTTCAAAGTTCAAACAGAGATTACATGAAGCTAGTAATATGCTCTCACAAAATGTTTATAAATAACATCTCAAGCTCACTGATCACACTCATAAAAGAACCTTCAGACAACACAATCATAACTTTGTTATTAAAACCTGTTGTGATACAAACTAAAAGATCAAAGCTATGACTCTCTATAATATTAATGAATTCTATCCCAATTATCAGAGTTTGGCATCTGAAACTCCCCATAATGGCAGTGTGACATATAACATAGACCCACAATTATATAAAAAGATGTTCAAGAGAATTCAAGTAAATGTTCATTTTCCAACATAATAAGATGCCCAAGTCCATCTGCATCTTTTCTTGTATCTTTTTCAACAAAGGAAGAAAAACACCTAATAGAGCAACATTGGAGAATCATGTCATTAAAGAGCTCCTGCACAGTAAGATTGATTTTGTCATTGCTAGAACCAGACAATGGTACCTAACCAACTTGATGACCACACTGTATACAAGGTAACGTACCCATGTCACCAAATATAAAACACCTTCTGCAGTAAAGCTACAAAGTGTAGCCAGTATACACATGTGACCTTCAGTGAACAGATTCTCTCAGTAAATTCCTATTAATATGACTTGAGCAGGTATGTTTTGAAAGGGCAGTACGATTAGCAAAAAAAACTGTCCTAAGACTGCTTTGTGCCATGTACAATCAGATCAATTTGGTTCTGGATGTTAAGTAAGAAGTTGCACTCTTCTGGGTTTATTTATAGGTCAGATTCTGCACAAATATCCTTGTCCAGATAAGTAGATAACTAACCTGCTTAAACAAATATTAGATACTAAACAGCACAGTTGCTATAGTTGAATAGAAAATTCAAAAGTAGCTCCCAACTTCAGTATTTACATAATAAGCTCAAGCATGATGATAATGTGCCATGATTCCCCAGCCCAACAAACAAATAAACAAACATTATCACCAGCATCATCATCCAAGCCTTCTTCATTAGAATGGGGTCCACTATGGAGAATAATAAATATGCATAAAATATTTACAAAGCTTCTATGAACAGCTTTCAACTGTCATCGACCCTCTATGTTGGTGCCAAATTCCTAGCGCAAAGTAGCTATGAGCATCAGTGGGCCATGCCATAAAACTAGAAGGCTAGTTACTGGGAAGCTATGTTGCACGGACATAGCTATGTTGCACGCACACTGGAAAAATGGTGCCCGACATGTTTGTACCCTTATCCGTGCCCGTATTCATGTAATGTAGGCGATTACAATAGATATTTGAAAATGCATGTACCCGTATCATGTCCTTGTCCATACTCGTGCAACATAGTTGGAAAGATAAACTTACCTTTTGGCTATGCAAATTAAGTTCATGCAACCAAGGAGCACTCTCCAAGTTGCCCTCTAGACTATAAGGAGTCTAGACAAAGAGGTCAAACGGTACAATTTATTGTAGGGAAGTGCATTCATCCCTTTGAGACATTAAGCCAACGGGTGAAAAGGACAGGTGAAAAGGAATGGCATTTCCCACAAAATATATAACAAATCCAGAATTCAAACTTTATGGCAAATAATAAATGTGCAAAACGAATGTACTATCCCTACAAGTTGTTAACTAAATATTAATAAGTGTAATTTGCTATTATGGTGCATTTGCTAATGAATTTCATTGCTGATTACAGAACTACATGATATAGGATATATCACCACCTCTACTCCAACTAACCAAGAAAAGGCTAAAACTAACATGGAATGCTATGATTAATTCTAAGTGTACTTAATTAGTACCCATGTTGAAATCCAATTTTTCCAAAAGAACTTACATTGTCAATTGGATTATATAGATTGCGGTGACTCTTTAGCTGGAATACAAGGTAACTTCCATATGCCACAAGCATAATGCAACTGCTAAATCTTGAAAGTGCCACCTCAGACTTTCCATATTGCACCTCTGAGTGTGTGAAGTGCAGAACAGCAGGAAACATTAGGCCCATTACAGCCATAAGAAGCAATCCGGAGTTTACAACAGCCGTCGCCTGCCGCGGAAAGGTTCTAACCCTCAGTTACTTTTTAGGCAAGTGAAGATCACACTTTTAAGTAATTGTCCAAGTACTATGCTGAATGGTGAAGGTGGTTACCTTGTTGAACACTTGGTCTTTCTTGCAGTGTACAATCCCGCCAGAGAAGAATGAGCATCCTAGCACTAAGAGCATGTTTGATAATATAGAACCCAGTAATGATTGTTGGACAACACGAATTAGCCCACTCTTTAGTGCATATATTGCAATGATCATTTCGGTTGCATTTCCAAATGTAGCATTTAGAAGCCCCCCAACTATAGTATCCAGGATGAATGAGTACAATAAGTCGATGCAACAAATAACACACAACAGTAAAAAACAAAAAGAGGTCTGGGCATCCAGGATTCTACTTCATAAAGTTGATGCAAATCTAAACAATATCTCACCTGTGGGACCAGTGTAGAAAGCAAGTTGCCTGAACCATGAGAAAGAATGTCAATTGGCGAAACAAAACAGTGTGGATAATGTTCCAGATAAAAGGCATTCTGAACACACTTACTCAGTTGCATATCCCAACCGCTCTGCTAAAGGTATTATGCCTATCAAGCTGAAGAAAAATACCAATCCCTGATGAGAAAAGTGAAGATTATAAAATGACCTTTTCAAATTATATTGAACAAGAAAGAATAATCGTGTGACTATCGCATGACAAAATGAAATGCAGCTCGAATAATGTGTCGACATAAAAGATAGTATGGATCAGCTAAGATTAACAGTCAAGTTTGAACCCTCCCTTCAAGTCAGCCCCCCAATGGCCCAGACCACAGTTTTGGTCAATTTGAGATAAATAGCATAGAGTCAAGCACAGATACTTCACTAATTTGAATTTCCGACACAGTCGTTTCAGTTTTAGAACAAAAAAAAGTATGCCAGGACTAATTATCCATTATAACTAAAGGAGGGAGGTTATTACAAACAAATCCACAAGTTGCATGCCCTACTATTTTGATGAATAACATAGAAAGGTACAGTTATTTATATCAGATTAACTAAAAGTAACTCTTACTGCTGAGGCTCAGTGCCCAAGCCTTTTCTCAAAAAGAAACAAGAAATTAACTCTTACATGCTTCCTGGTAAGATAATGGAGTATGATTGATAAAGGTCCAAAAGGGAGTAAAACATTAATCTTTGCTGACATTATCACGATGCTAATACTTCTCAACAGTCTCCCAAGTGTTGTCCTAAGAGAGAAAGATTGAGTCGCATCTGACAATGTTCCGATGTGATGAAGCATATGGGGACTGTATGTCTTCCTCGTGGTTGATAATGAATTAGCAAGTGCTGCCATCTCAATTTCAGGCTCTTCATCTTCGCCCATGGGTTTCATCTGCATATCCAAGAGAAGAAGAATCAGCAAATCTACAGGACCACCAAAAAGAGGTGGTGACAAAAAATGAAATGGTTATTTAGATCAAAAATATATTATACGTGTATATATATGAGCAGGTGTGTCTCTTCCCTGTGTGGGTGGGAGAGAAAAGAGAGAGAGACCCTAAAGTCCTCAATGCAACTTTTAAAACTTGAGTCAAGCCAAATGCACAAAACAAAGTCAAAAGTAAACATCCATCAAGAAGGTAAGCATGCAATTTTAAGATTATATGATATGATGTCATAAATTAGAAGAGTTAATTACAAAAAGTGTCGTGATCATTTAGATAAATATATTATACATGTATTTATATAAATATATTATACATGGTCATTTGAACTCAATGTGTGTGTGTTTAGAACTCATAGCCAAGCCAAATGCACCAAACAAAGTCAAAAGCAAACATCAATCAAGAAGATAAGCTTGAAATTTTGAAGATTAGATGATATGAAGTCATAATTAGACAGAATATTTACCTTTGTTCCACCATTTCAATATGTTCCGTGCCTTTACAACTTGAAATTTACGATAATTTCCTTCATGTAATATATTTATCTAAAGGGCATCACAGAAACATCATGCATATATTTTTCAAATCTAGGATACTGCAATGCTGAGCATCATTCAGGAGTCCAGGGGAAAATGTACAAAGCAACTGTATAGTTTAAAATTGTATTCTAAGAATGCTCAGGAATGAAATGAGCCCTAGGAAACAAGAAGAAAATAGCACATGACATGTTAAGATTAATAGCTTACAACTAGGGGGAGTAAAGCATGGAAAAGTTACTATAAAAGAGACGCAAAAGTTGCATCAATTGAGGACGAGGAAACCTTGAAGAACCAACTAGGATTGGTAATGTAAGACAGAATAGAGGAGGCTCCAACATGAAGTTCCTTAAACAAGAGAAGGGCCTTGGTTTGCTTGAAGTAGGAAGGCAGAAGTTAACATTGATAAAACTCATAAAATCTAATATTAATGGACAGGACACGAGTCTCCACTTTGACACAGAAATTAACTCTCAGGTATCTAGACACGAGACATGTAATATTTGTAACTTGGTTAATAGAATTTATAATATTTTACTTGTTTATTATTGTGGTGGAGCTACACTTATATAGGAGAGACTAACCCCTCTCCCTATTATTCTACCCAATGTGGGACTAAAAGCCCATTAATACTCTCAACACTCCCCCTCAAGATGGGCGATAGATATCAATCATACTCGTCTTGTTACATAGTTTAGCGAGACTTAATGAATTAAGCCCCTTAGTAAGACAATCTGCAACTTGTTCTTCTGAGCGAACATGATCGAGTTTAGTATTCCTTTCTCCAGTTTTTCCTTGATGAAGAACCGATCGATCTCGATGTGCTTCGTTCTGTCGTGCTGAATTGGATTGTTAGCTATACTCAGTGATGCTTGGTTGTCACTCAGAAGACGCAATGGTGTTCCTTGGTCCAGTTTCAACTCTATCAACAATGCTTTTACCCACAACAATTCTGACACTCCCAGAACCATAGCTCTATATTCTGCTTCAGCGGTTGATCGAGCTACCACAGACTGTTTCTTGCTTCTCCATGAGATTAGGTTACCCCCCACAAATACACAATACCCTGAGATAGACCTTCTGTCATCCATGCAACTTGTCCAATCTGCATCACAATATCCCTCATCACTAAGGTGTCCATTGTTCTTGAACCATATCCCTCTTCCAGGAGCCCCTTTTAGATATCTCAAAATATGAAAAACTGCATCCATGTGGCCCTTCCTTGGGTCGTGCATGTAACGACTCACTACACTCACAGCAAATGAGATATCAGGGTGAGTGTGATCCAGATAAATTAATCTGCCTACAAGTCTCTGATATCTTTCACGATCAACCGGCTCTCCTACCTCTGTCCCCAATTTATCTTTCTGGTCAATCGGAGTGACTGCCGGACGACATCCCAGCATACCAGTTTCTGTGAGCAAGTCTAGTACATACTTCCTTTGAGAGAGGACGATCTTATCTTTTCCTCGAGCTACCTCGATTCCAAGAAAATACCTCATTATTCCCAAGTCATTTACTTCAAATTCTTTAGCAAGTTTCTTCTTCAGCTGGGTAATCTCCTCTTCCTCATCACATGTGATCACTATATCATCCACGTATACCGCAAGTATGGTAACGTGGCCTCTCGCATGTCGGAAGAAGACTGTGTGATCTGCATTAGTCTGACTGTACCCCATGCCGTGACAGCTTTTCTGAATCTTTCAAACCATGCCCGAGGAGATTGCTTGAATACATACATTGATTTCTTCAGCTTGCACACTTTTCCTGCTGACTGCCTCGTGCAAAATCCAGAGGAGTCTCCATGTATACTTCCTCCTGTAGATCTCCATGAAGAAAGGCATTCTTCACATCTAATTGATGAAGTTGTCATCTATGGTTGGCTGCAAGAGAGACCAGGGTTCTTACAGTGCTCATCTTCGCTACAGGAGCAAATGTCTCATCATAGTCGATGCCATAGGACTGAGTGAATCCTTTTGCAGCCAATCTTGCCTTGTATCGCTCCACCTTTCCTTCTGGCGTCTCCTTTACCGTGAAAACCTATTTGCACCCGACCGTCCTTTTTTCTTTCAGGTAATGGAACAAGTTTTCGTTCCATTTCTTTCCAGTGTCCCAAGTTCCTCCAACATTGTAGCTTTCCACTTTGGATCTTCCTTCACTTCCTGCCAACACTTAGGCAAAGAGGTGGTGTCTAACGATGCAATGAATGCTCCATAAGTAGGAGATAGATTAGAGTATGATAGAAAATGAGCAATATATGTTCATAACCATAACGAATAGAGATTTTCCTGCATTACTACGAAAGATCTTCTTAAGGGAATATGAGATAGTGGAGGAGAGATCATACCATCCGAATCAGAGGAATCCGCATCCGAATCAGAGAGATCCGGTACGGAAGGCACATTTTCAGGAGTTAGGGCAGGGTTAAGCGAGGGAGATGGCACAATTGGCACAGTAGGGACAATAGGCACAGTAGTGGACTGCTGATTCCTTCTTCTGTAGACTTGGAGCTCTGTAGTTCGTTCCTTCCCCTGTTATGTAGTCTCCCCCTTACTGGAGCATCACTTCCTTTCTCCTGATTGTATGCATCGTCATCACTTTCCTCACTCTCGCTATCTCCTGCTTTTCTTGGACTAACTTCCACCATTGGACATGGAACTGACCCAACAATCACGCTTGAGACTATCTCCCCCTCACTCCTAACACCTCCTGTGTTAGAAGTGTCACCAAATGTGGAGCCTTCATCTGAACCATTGTGATAGTATGGTTCAATCTCTCTGAATGTAACATCCATGCTCACAAAGAATCTTCGCTCCACTAGACTCCAGCAAGAATATCCCTTCTGAGCCCCTGAGTAGCCAACGAAGATACACTTCACTGCCTGAGGGTCCAATTTTCCTACTACAGGTCTATTATCCTTCACAAAGCATACACAACCAAATATTTTTGGGGGAACAATGTACTTGTTCTCACCTGTAAGCATCTCAAACGGTGTCTTTCATCCTAACATCTGAGAGGGCATCTTGTTGATAAGGTATGCAGTAGTCAACACGGCATGTCCCCACAAGTGTTTCGGAACATTCATAGCAAACATCATCGACCTTGTCACTTCCAACAGGTGCATGTTCTTCCGTTCCGCCACG
Source organism: Iris pallida (assembly GCA_029216955.1). Classification (NCBI taxonomy): domain Eukaryota; kingdom Viridiplantae; phylum Streptophyta; class Magnoliopsida; order Asparagales; family Iridaceae; genus Iris; species Iris pallida. The sequence continues at coordinate 3,901,746 of JANAVB010012195.1, forward strand.
CCATTTTGTGCTAGTGTATAGGCACATGAAGTCTGATGATGTATCCCATGGGCTGATAAGTACTCAATGACTTTGTTGGTATATTTGTCTCATTGTCAGACCTCAAAATCTTCATTTTGGCACCGTACTGTGTTGAAACTCTGCGATGGAAGCCTTGAAAGCATGCAAAGACATCACTCTTACTCTTCATTAGGTATACCCAGGTGACACGAGTATGACAGTCAATAAAGGTGACAAACAACTTAAAACCATTAACAACAGTTGTAGGACAAGGTCCCCACACATCAGAGTGTATCATATCAAAAGCAGCTAAACTTTTATTTCCAGAACTCACATAAGAGCTTCTGGTGTGTTTTCCAAGTTCACAAGTATCACAAACCAACTTCTGCTTATTAGCTTTTTGATACATAGATAAAAACATTACTAAGTAGACTAAATAAAGAGTGTCCCATGCGCTGACGGAGTAATAATTCTTCTTCTACGGTACTTCGCGGCTCTTCCGGTTGTGCTTCATCCACCAGTGTTGCCAGTGTTGTATCCAGCCCACCCATGTCCAAGTACCATAGCCCTTTATGCCAAGTACCAATCCCAACTGTCTTCCGTTCCCTTCTCCTGAAAAATAACCTTTGGAATGTCAAAGAAAACAACACAATTAAGTTGAAGAACAATGGCACTTATGGACAATAGATTAACAGAAAAGGATAGACATGCAAGACATCAGTTAGACACATCGAAGGGGTGCATTCAACAGTCCCTTTATACACAATAGGTCTAGCAGTACCATTAGCAGTCTGAATGCGTTCAGGTGTCATCAGGTGTGTGTAATCTTGGAACTCATACCTGTAACATGGCAGGATGCCCCAGATCAATTATCCAATTTACACTTCCTGATTTGTGAGTAGATACAAGGGCATGAGCAGGTATACCTGTGTTGTACTGGCATAGTATGTGATGTACCCCCGGAGGTAGTTGGAGTCGATGTCCCAGCAGTGTTGGCGCAAGTGTCGCTGGTTCCAAACTTCATGTTCCTCCATATTTCCAGCATCTCCCTCTCACTAGGGTAACATCGGATGACTGATTTTTACCTCCCCTTTTGCCAGGTTTACCTTGTGCCCTCCAAAATAATGTCCTCTCCACCGACATAGCCTCCTCTGCCACCTCTACGTCCTCCCGACGTCCACGACCGCGTCCACGACCGCTGGACTGGCCTCTCATAGGCTTCGTACAGAATCTGATGAAGTGTCCTGGGTCTCCACAGTTGTAGCACCCTCCCCCTCCTGAAGGGTTTGGGTTAAAAACTGCTAGAGCTGATTTCTCTCCCGACTGTTAGTGGTGCTGGCATCAGCTTCAACTGTGCTTCTTGTGCCATAGCAGCAATGGCCTCCTTAGTGATCGCAGTCCGGGTTGTGCGAGTAGCACATTCCTTCTTTGCTCGAATGCTGGGTTGAGCCCCTTCAGGAACTTCATCATCCTCTGTCGCAAGATATACTCCATGAACTTCTGGTAATGCTTCGCAAATGCTGGTTCCACTTGCTCATCTTCCACACCAATGGAATCATAGTGGTCGAGATCTGACCAATACTTCTTCAGCACAGTCGCATACTCGGAGATGGTGTGATCTTCTTGGACCACCTTATCAAGTTCATCCTGCAGTTGGAAGACTCTCATAGGGTTACCCGTCCCCGAGTACATGTCCTTCAGCGTCATCCAAATATCACTGGCTCCCTCCATTGCCTCCACGTTGCCGACACTTGGTCGGTCAATGAGGCGGTCAACCATCCTACTACAACATTGTTGACAATCTCCCACACAGCAAACTCCCGTGAGGAGTGGTCTTCAGGTGCCTTGGTTTGGCCATTCACATAGCCCACCAAACCTTTGCCTTCAGAGTCATCGCCGACGCGACCACTTCAAATAATTGAAAGTATCCTCCAACTTTACTTCCAGTTTCTCCAACTTCGCCATTTTGTACGATGAAGGATCCACATCTATGTGTGCAAGACGAAACTAGTCTCGGTCAGCCTCCTGGAGAAGAGATCGTCCACCAAAGCATTTATCTCTTTGACCATCAGCTTGCCATAGATGTCTCCATCATCTTCGTCTTCTCTCTTCCATCAACAAGATAGATCGAGACCGTCTGCACCTTTGGTCACCGTCCTCTCCACGTCTATTGTTCCTCTTCAGCGGTAGCGACGTCTCTGAGAACCGCTCCTCATGTCCCATGTGGGTTGCGACTGGAGGTCGCATGGCCGGACGAGAAGGAGGAGAAGGGCCGGTGGGGGGGGGGGGTGGAGGCCGACGTGAAAGGAGATGGGGTGGGGCGGCCGGCGGGGGGCGGCCGACGGTGCTGGGTGGGGCCGGCGGTGCTGGCGGCAAAGGGGGGGGCGGGCGGAGGAGGGGCGGTGGGGGCGGAGAAGGTGGGAAGGGGTTGGGAGGTGGCGGCTAGGGTTTTGTGGAGTAGGGTTAGGGTTTTGTGGAGAGGGATGGGCTAGGTTTGGTGGAGAGAGAGGTGGTGGCTCTGATACCAAATAGAATTTAGTAGAATATTTGACTTGTTTATTATTGTGGTGGAGCTACATTTATATAGGAGAGGCTAACCCCTCTCCCTATTATTCTACCCGATGTGGGACTAAAAGCCCATTAATACTCTCAACATTGTTAATATACATAGATTTGTTTTTCTATTTAGAGGAACATAGCTAACAGGATGCACAAATATATTTGTATCTTCCAATATCTGCTAAATATGAGCATAGTACTTTTCAACTCGTGAATATTTTATAATTCGCTAAGTGAACGGGTATGTATGTGTTTAAATAAGCGGCAAACACAGATGAACACGTGTCGCGTCAAACATAAATGGCCGCAACAAAGTTAGTAAAGGATAAGTGTCCGACATATCATAGGATAAAACTTAGGTACAGGGACCTAACAGAACATGTAGACACCCTGGATATATCTTAGTAACACCCATCATCAAACAATCATTTCCTTCTTCTCCAATTCACTTACCACCTTTAAAGAGAACTTACTAGGCTTTTATAAACATAAGTTTGATAATGTAAACTTTGTCTCCACAGTGACAAGTGCAAGGATCTAACAATTGCAGGGATCTAACAGAACATATATTACCTAATTTGTCTCCACATCAAGATTCACACCACTTGCCACTTTTATAAACACAAGTTTTTATGTGTGTGTGTGTGTGTGTGTGTGTGTGTGGTGGGGGGGGGGGGGGGGGGGGGTGTGTGGGGTGGAGGTTATCTGCCAAGTTCCACATACCAATCAATTACCAAAGAAAATATAGCTTTTAAATTTCCCATAAAGCAGTGTTCTAAAAATCAGCCTACACGGCCGCCCAAGTGCCCGATGCCCGTCTAGTGCCCTCTGACGCACAACTATGCCTGTTTCTATGGACAAATGCCGCAAATTTGAGCAAGGCTTTTGTTTTTTAGAACAACCTAGAGCTAGGCGGCCGCCTAGGCAAGGCTAGGCGCCCGGTGTCCGCCCGACTTCGCCTAGCGGATTTTGTAACCTTGCCGTAAAGCCACACAAATCACAGACTGATCTGAAGCCATATATCCACATTAAATCCCATTATTATATACGAATCAATTAACAACAAATAGATGCCAATTGTATACCAATCTCACCACCAAAATTTACCAACCTTGCCCACTAAATTAAATGTGATCCGAACTTCCGTCCTCCAAATCTACCCAAATGTGAACAAAACGTAACATACCCAGATCAGAAAAAGACAATAAATTTAACCAAACTACAAAACCCTAGAGTTGAATGTCAAACATCAGGTCATTGGATTAAAAACCCAAATCGAGACATGCCTATTAATCAATAACGCAGATTAAACACAAATTATTCACTCAAAATTTACCGATAGTACCCTCGAATTGAATTTAACCAAACCTTGCAATACACAAAAGGGATTCCAAATTCGATCCAAACTTCGCCGCACTCAATCAACCGAAATGTGCACAAAAAAATAACATACCAAGCTTAAAAAAATCGACAATTTAGCCGAATACAAACAAACCCCAAAATTTGATGCCAAACATCAAATCATTCAAATAAAAATCATTTTTATACATGTCCATCAATCAATAACGCAGATTAAAAGCAAATTCACTTGAAAATTACCGATAGTACCCTCAAATTGAATTTAACCAAACCTTACAATCAACATAAGAGAATCCAAATTTCGATACAGACTTCAGGCACATGCAATCAACCCAAATGTGCGCAAGAGGATACATGCCCAGATCAAAAGAAAACCAAAAAAATGGCAGAGTTTCTAACAAAACCCCAAATTTCGACGCCAAACATCAAATCATTCAAATAAAAATCGAATTTTTATACATGTCCATAAATCAACAACGCAGATCAAGCACAAATTCATTACCATGGCCGCAGCGCTTAGCGCTTCCCTCTCCAATCCCAGTCACGTAAGCAGCAGCTCCGACAGGGTCGGGTAACGAGCGAAAGCAACGGAGGAAGATCCAAAATCCGAGACAACGGAAGAAGCGAGAACGAGTGCCGGCCAAATGCCCTTAGCCGAAATGGAAGGACAAAGAAGCGAAAGAAAAGTCCGTACCCTTTTTTTCAATGACTTTTTTCTTTTCTTTGCTCCGAATTTTACTGTGAGGACGGAGAAAGGACGAAAGTGGAAGAGCTTCAGATTTGATGGTGATGGGAAGCCCACTTCGGACGAAGCTTCCTAGAAGGTGGCTAATTAGAGGGAGAGGAAGAAAGAAAAGAATTTTTTTTACAAACATCTTATTTTAATGGCGGTTTGGGACCTAGGTTTGAAAACTTCATTAATGAGGACCGTTAATGAGAAAGACCAGATCAACCTCAATATGATCCCCAACTGACTAGATTGCCACCCTTGTATGCTTCAAAGAATTAAATATAGACTTGACATTCTAATTATTTCGATTTTTCAACTTAATATTTAAAAAAACGAAAATTTTCACGAAAGCATAAAAATTTATAAAATTATATGTAAAGCACAATGTTCTGAACAATTGCATATGGAGCATAAGAACGCCCATCCGCGAAGGTTTTTATTTAAATATGAATAAATTTTGACGTCCGTTAGCGAGTAAACGGGAAAGAGAAACTAAAAAAAATATAAATTAAAATAAGGAAAACGCTCATCCGAAGGGCGTTTTCGGCTGACCTGTAATTCTCTCGGGGTGCCGCGCCCTAAATATATATATTATATATATATATATATATATATATATATATATATATATATATATATATATATATATATATATATAATATGGAAAACGCCCATCGGATGGGCGTTTTCATCTGATCTGTCATTCCATCGGTTGCCGCGCCCCAGAAAAAAAAATGGAAAACGCCCATCAGAAGGGCGTTTTCTTCTGAGCAGAGATTCTCTCGGTCGCCGCGTCCGAAAAAAATATTAAAATAAGGGAAACGCCCTTCGGATGGGCGTTTCCTGCTTACCTGGCTGCATCGGCTCCCGCGCCGCTTCGCCACGCGCTGCCATGCGCCGCTGCTTCGTGCCACGCGCCCGCTTCGCTGCCACTGCTTCGTGCCACGCGCCCGCTGCTTCGCTGCCACGCGCCCATGAGCTGCCACGCGCGCTGCATGCATGCGACGCCCGCTGCATGCATTCGCTGCCACACCTTGGCTGCCGCGCCCGGTCTCCCTGGCACGCCTCGGCTGCCGCGCCGCTGCATGCATTCGCTGCCACGCTGTGCTCGCTGCCATTGGTTGCAGCTTTATTTGATTTTGGAGACTGTGTTGGAACATGGAGACCGGATTGGAGCTGCTTTAGCAGCATTGTTGAGTGATAAAAGGAGAACAAGATAAATGAGTTTTTCAGAAGAAGAGGAAGGAGGAGAAGCAAACGAAAGAAGCAAGAGTAGAGAAACAAAGCAAGAAAAAATACTCTTGTCTTATTAACTGGTAATATAAAGACCGGGTGGCCCACTTTCTGTTGTTGGTATTCCAGATTTAGCACGCATGGCGTAGAACACATGTCTGAAATTATGACATCGATTGCAGATGGTAAGTTATAGAAAATTTATATTTGAAATAAATTATAAGGTGTTCTTTCATGCCCTCATACTTGTTGATATCTTATAGTGGCAGGTAACGAAGATTTTGTACGTTGGTATGGACGTCCGCTAATGCAAAATCGAAGATATCAATTTGAAGAGCCACGGTTCGAAGCACGAGCTATAGATGATCAGCTGCGTAAGCACAGGGGACGTGTAGAATTAGCGGTTTAGACTATATTCTACATATAATATCATGGTAATTTGGTTAACTTAAAACATTAATTCAGTATGTATTATAATATTTAGGTGGACGTCTGCATGACCCAGATGTCCAAGTCTCGGTGCCGATCAACTGGGATGTTTGGGGATACTTTAGAATATCTACGCCAGCCCTCGAACCGATTTTGTACCGTTGGATGTCCCGGTCGATCACCCCGTAGGTATTGTCAGGCAGAGACACGATCCTCGTATGACCAAGTCACATGCACGTTTGCAGATGATGCGAAGGCCCCTCAATCTTACGCTGGTACCTCAGATCCTTATGCAGGCCCTCATATCCTTACGCTGGTATCTCAGATCCTTATGCAGGCCCCTCACGTCCTCATGCTGATACCTCGGATAGTACGAGGGGGCATCCCAGAGTTATCATGGAGCATCCCAGAGTTACGGAGGGCACGCGCAGGACACTTCTCATGCCTTGATTAGAATTATTACAAGGAGCGACGGGGGTATTCATTGTTTGGTCCAAGCCATATTAATCCAAGTAGCCAATTTTATTCGACCCCATCAGTGCTACCTTCACAAGTGGAGGAGCCACCTGTAGCGCCCCGCTTTGATAGGCGACGGAACTTCATAATATGCTAGCGCCAAGTCAGATCGACCGAGAACTTAGATGGCCATCTGACTCGATCGCTAAGTTGGTAAACGTTAACGCTTTGCGGCATCGATTCAAATCGATTTGGACGGAAGTTACGGAATCGATCCAAACTAACGGAACGACTTCTGTTGGAATAAGTCCTAGATGCAGCGGGCTGCGTCTCGGCGAGTGAGCTCTCTATAAGAGTCCTTCGACGGGACCGGACCGCTGTATGGTTTTCTTGGAGCTTTGCGCTGGGCGCTTGATTGAAGTGCTTTCGCGCGTTTTCATGATGCAATTACAAATTTCGATTGCAAGGGAAAAAGAAGGAAATCTAACAAAAGTGTTGGTGCCATTGCAGGAGCTCGCGTAACTAAGGATTGACGTTGCGTAGCGCTGGACGATCGGCACGAAGCAAAGTAATCGGT
>JANAVB010012195.1:3914722-4033011 GCA_029216955.1 Iris pallida
TATATATATATCACGAATAGGCATACATGAAAAGATCAAAAATCCATTAAGAACAAGTATCCATAAAGTCAACCAAAAAGCTAAAAAGACATCATTAAAGAAAGCTTTAAGGAAGAAGCATATTGATTCAAAAAAGAGATACACAAATTTGATCAAAAGAATCAATAGCTAGAGTATGAGTTAAGCACAAGTTTAGAAGTAACAAGTATGAAAAAAAAACTTTAGCTTAACTCATATGCCTACATAAAGGTATTTATACAAAAATAGATATCAATATAAGAGATAACTAAAGGACATCAATGTGAGCTAGTAGCAAGACATCAAGAGAAACATGCTAGATTCTACAAATATAAACAATTTAAAGAGAATCGTTTAGCATGTTACCAAAGTGGCTCTAGTGGCCACGCTTGTGTTGGTGCAATTGCTTGGAAGATGTCCTTTGAGCTTTGCAACCACCAACACGCTCCTCGTGCTATGTCCCGATACAAAGCTTCACCTAAAATATTAGATGAAGACCTTGGTATCCAAATAAACTTGGATCCACATTTATTAGCTTTAGGGACCCACATACTATTTACTCTAGCATTGGTAGAAAAACTCCTACGAATAGGACAAGTGAAGCTCATGTGTCCAATGCGAGAGCAATAGAAGCACCTAATACTAGTGAGTGCACATGTATCGGAATGAGCATGGTTATGAACATGTGACATACTAGAATGATGAATGTCTCTAGAGTGAGCATGCATGGATTTGGTCTTAAGAATATCATGTTCTAATATCAAATCATCATGCATACAGTAAGAGAATCAAATTTAACATTTAAAGCATTATTCTCTTTTTCAAATAAAACAATTCTAGAAATAAAATCATTATTTGTTTTTTTAAAGAGTCAATAGAAGAATCATGCAAATGATTTAACTCATGAGTTTGCCTCTTAAGATCTTCTATTGATGAGGAAAGAGATTTGATTTTCAAGATTAAAGCCTCATTCAAACTCTTTAAAGAAACACAAGATGAGTTTTGAGAATCAAGTCTAGATAATAAAACATTGTTTTCATTTCTCAAAAACTCATTTGCTTCTTCTAAATGAATAACCTTTTCAGAAAGTTCTTCATTTGTAGAATAAAGGTTGTCAAGAATCTCTAAGGATTGTTTAGCCATGGCTTTCCACTTAGAGCATTTCTTGCATTTAGAAGAAACATGATTGTCTATGCTACTAGAAGTAAAACCCTCTTTATCGGAGGAGGAGTAGGAAGAATACGATGCCATAGAAAAATAACAAAGATCTACTCTAAGGATGATAAGCCTAACAATAGAGTCCTTGCTCTGATACCAATTGTAGGAACCCTAGAGGGGGGGTGAATAGGGTCAAGCTAACTAATCAAGCACTTAGCACAAGCTAATAGGCAATTTAAAAATATAAGTGCAAGAGAAGAAGCAAACACAATACCGACACCCGATGTATCCTGGTATCCTCCTAAGAGGCAGTCCAGTCCCGGAACTCTCTCCGGCTTTAATCCACTATTTGAGCAAATAGTTACACACGAGTTTGGATCCGAAGAACTCGCCAACTTCTTACACAAGAGCTTTAATCCGAAGGGCTCTCCGACTTCAACCGAGAGTTTGGATACGAAGACTCCCCAACTTCAACCGAGAGTTTGGATACGAAGACTCTCCAACTTCAACCTTTCACAATAGGTTTTGATCTCCTTATACAATAGGATGAAGATCTCACTTTTCAACTCAATAACTCTAACACAATTTGTGAATGGCAAATGAAAGCTTTGTAGAGTTGTATGTGGATAAGCTTTGGTGGTTTGGAAATTTTTAGGCTCAAAGCATCAACCTTGAATGAAGGGGTTCAAGGCTATTTATAACCAAAGCTTGAAAAGAAGCCAAAGGCAACTTTTCAGTCACGAACCGGCATACCGCCGGTATGATCCGGCATACCGGCGGTATACCGGTCTGGGTTAGCAACGGCTAGAAATATAGCCGTTGGGATCATTTAATGCTGGAAATCCGACCGTTGGAATTTCAACGTTACGGAAGCGGTATACCGTCGGTATGATCCGGTATGCCGTCGGTATGCCGGTTTTGTAAACAGAAACTTTCTGTGAACAAAAACCGGTATACCGTCGGTATACTCCGGTATACCGTCGGTATGCCGCTTATCCACCAAAAATGATCCTGGGCTTATTTCTGCCCTAGCTTTCGATTTTGCCATCCATTTCTTGTGTTTACAATTATTCCTAAGACTCATTACAGACTCCAGATATACTTAGACAGGTGCAGGCTTCTTCAGAGTCTTGAAATGATGATGGCATGGCTTGGCTTCTTCCTTTGAAAGGTGCTGGCTTTTCCCTTGGCGGCAGCTGTCCAAAGATATCCAGTTTGTAAAACTGAATACCTTTCGGGGGCTTCGCCCCCGAACCCCCGACGAGGGGCGCTGCCCCCTCGACCCCGTCCGCTGACCGGGCAGCGGAACCCCCGGTGCGTGGCTCCAGAGATGTCGTCGGGTGGTTCAGAGAAATCTTGTGGGATCCGTCGTCTTTGGCCCACCATGATTTCTTTATTGCATATGTCCACATTGATCTTGCTTATTGCTTTTCTGCATGTATATGTTAGACGAACAAAGCAATATACATAGTAGCAAGTATGAAAAGTTTAATGCATATTAGGACAATGCAAAGTTTAAGTATAAGTGCTAAGGTGATAGTATAAATGTTAGTGATATCATAATGATTAAACTTAATTGAATGACCACAATCAAAACATAGGTAATTGAATGACCACAATCAAAAATATAGGTTTGATTTTGGCGACCCAAGTAAGTTTAAGATAGATAAGCTCATATCACTAATATGTAAACCAATAGGCACATATCACCAAAGATAGAAGTATAAGTAGAAATGCTATAGCGATAGTATGAGGATTAGTGATAATGAAATGCTAAACTTAACATATTAACCATATTCAAAAAAACATGATACAATCATTGGGCCAACAGTGATGTGTAACATCAATGACCGCATATAAGATAGTAGCATGCTCACCTATTGTCTTATGCAGGTGTAAATATTATCTCTGTTTTCATGCAGGGACGAGCACGGCCGTGGTAAGAAATATGATAAACTGCTATGTTTTACTGTATGCTTCATTTCTCAAATGGCTATCGAATATGAACTGAATTCATTTAGTTCTAATAGAAAGACAACTCTAAAGCATGCCTACCCTAACAATCAGAGTCAATTTAGATGAGTGGGTTCGTCTCGTCCACTTAGCAAGTGTGCTAATCTCATTCCCCCAATTTTCCCAGGTGCGGCGGGCGTTCCCAACTAAACTGCAGCTGGAGTACGGAGAGGCGTTTTGAAGCTCTTCCTATGCAGAAGTATTTTGAAGCCAATTCAAGTCGACGGCTTTGTATAAAGGGGCGAATGTATGGGACGACAAGCGTAGTTCAGGCAACTTGTCGAATGTATTTTCTTTCTGTTTTTCAATCAATGTAGCCGCAACGGCATCCAATGTAATTACGACTTGTACTTCGTTGCAAGCTATGAATGAAATGTATTTCTATCTTCTTATACTGCGTCTTATATTCTGATGTGATTTGTGAAGTTTCGACTTGGCGTATTAATATCAAAATCAAAAGATAACCAATTGAGAACTTGTCATCTTGCCTTGTACGAGCGTAACTCCAGGCTCGTGCGGCATCACGCCTTAGCAAGGACGATCGAATCGACAAAGTAACATCGGGGACGAACGGTTTGTCGACTCGGGGCGTGACAAATTGGTATCAGAGCACAGTTATGTTTCCTCGGATTTTCGAAAGATGTTTCATTGTTGGAATGTCCGTTGCGATGGCTTGATTGAATGCTTGTCGGCATGCTGCGTGAAATACAAGTTCCATACAGGTAAGCCCGTAGATATTTTTGAAAAATACTAACGGGTTTACACTGTTTGTAGGAATGACTAAGCGAGATAAGAAAATCGTCGGCCCAACAACCCAAACCGTAGATAGTACGTCGAGCACAAAAAGTACTGGCCCTAGCGAGACGACTATGGAGAAGATGCTACAGTTGATGGAACTACAGCAGCAACAGCTTCAGACACAATTCAAAGCCCAATTTGAAGCGCAACAAAAACAGATGAATGCCCTGACTCAGATAGTGAGCAGAATGGCGGGCGATACCAAGACGACGGACGAAGAGCCCGAGGAAAAGCAAGGTGATCAAGAAGAAGACGAGGAGGAAGATGGCTCCCCGCAAATGATGGACTCTCCTTCCATGTTCAAAGTGAAGGAGTTTCGCAAAATAAATCCGCCGAAGTTCAACGGCCGAGCAGAGCCCGACGTGATAGTAGGATGGCTCGCAGAGATGGAGGACTTGTTCGATCTTCTCTGCATCGAAGGGTCCCAGAGGGTGGCCTGTGCGGCGCTGCAGTTACAACTGCGAGCACATAACTGGTGGGCGGCGAAGAAACAAGAGATCTGTGAAACCGATTCCAACAAAAAGATTTCTTGGAAAATGTTCAAGACAGCCTTCCTTGAGCAGTACGTTCCTCACGCCATCCGTCGACAGAAGGCGGATGAGTTCATGATGTTGAGGCAGGGGAATATGAGTGTTGAAGATTATGATGCAAGCTTCTCGAAACTTGTAAAATTTGCCGGCGCCTTCCTGTCCAACAAAGAAGAATGGTGCGAGCGTTTTCAGCAAGGCCTCAACGAAGAACTGCGTAGGGACGTCATGAACCAACGATGCCAAACTTATCGTGAATCCTACGAAGCCGCACTTGATAATGAGCGAATCTTTGGCCGTATGTCACAAAAGGCCGTGCCTGTCGTTCGCAACAACTTCAACAAGCGTCCTAACGACGCCGGGGGATCGAAAATATCTAAACGTCCGAACACATTGATAACCGGGCCAATGGCGGACCACATTGCAGTAGATGCGGTAGGCGTGGGCACCGAACCACCGATTGCTTGACTAGAGCCTGCTTCAAGTGTGGCGAGGTAGGCCACATAGCAACGTATTGCCCGCAGAAAGTTCAAAATCAACATAACCCTACCGAGGAACGTCCCGAATCCGCATAAAGCGCCGACACTGCAAGGCGCGAATGCGGTGCCCGTCAACCATCAGAACCAACGCCACGGAGCTCAAGGCCGAGTTTATGCCTTAACTCGGGACGAGGTGCTTGCGTCCGATACGGTTGTAACAGGTATATTACTCTACAAAGATATACCTGCTCGAGTATTATTCGATTCGGGTGCGACGCATAGCTTTATATCTGCTGATTTTGTGAAAGAAAATAAAATAACCATGCAATCACTAGATATAAATATTAGCGTTAGCACTCTGTCGGGAGTCGATATGCCCGCAAACTTTATTTGTAGGGATGGCCACATTTGCATCGGAAGAAGATATCTATCCTTGGATGCCGTCGTACTAGACATCAAAGATTACGACGTAATCCTGGGCATGGATTGGTTGGGCGCTTGTCGTACAACGATAGAGTGCGCAGAGAAGATAGTGGTGTTTCGTCTTCCTGGCGAGATAGAGTTCTCCTATTTGTGCGGTACGGTCTCGAAGGCGGCAATGATGGTGTCGGCAATCTCGGCAAGGCGTATGCTGCGTTTCGGCTGTGCGGGATACTTGGCATCAGTTTGAGGCACGCGGAAGGATAATACAAACACGCAGACTGATGTTGTGGCAGATTTTCCTGACATTTTTCCTGACGAGATGCCCGGGATGCCGTCAGATCGAGAAATTGAATTCAGTATCGACACCTTTCCGGATACACGGCCGATATCCAAGACGCCTTACCGAATGGCTCCAGCAGAACTGAAGGAGCTGAAGGTACAATTACAAGAGTTGCTAGACCGCGGATTTATTCGCCCTAGCGTCTCTCCGTGGGGTGCTTCCGTATTGTTCATGAAGAAGAAGGATGGGTCGATGCGGCTATGCATCGACTATCGTGAACTCAACAAGGCGACCGTGCGGAACAAGTATCCTTTGCCGCGAATCGACGACTTGTTTGACCAACTGCAAGGCGCGGTAATATTTTCAAAAATCGATCTTCGTTCAGGCTATCATCAATTGAAGATCAAGTCCGACGACATATCGAAGTCTGCCTTTCGTACTCGATATGGTCATTACGAATTCCTCGTTATGCCGTTCGGTTTGACGAATGCCCCAGCCGCGTTCATGGATCTGATGAACCGAGTCTTCCGACCTCAAATAGATAAATTTGTAGTCATATTCATCGACAATATCCTTGTCTACTCAAAGAATCGTGAAGAACATGCAGAACATTTGAAGACGGTACTGCAGATTCTGCGTGAAAACAAATTGTACGCCAAGCAGAGTAAGTGCGAGTTCTGGATGAGTAGCGTGACATTCCTCGGGCACGTAATCTCTGCCGAAGGTGTCACGGTGGACCCAAAGAAGATTGAAGCGGTGGTGGATTGGAAACGACCTGCCTCGGCTAGCGACATTCGGAGTTTTTTTGGCTTAGCGGGCTACTACCGTCGATTCGTGCGAAGCTTTTCAAAACTAGCGTCGCCTCTGACTGTCACTACCACATTTCTTTTTAAGGGTAAATTTGTCATTTTTGGGGTAAATAAAATTTTTATTATTAATTAGAATTTATGGGAATTTTTATGATTTATTTTGGATTTATTTGGACTAGTTTGATTTTGGACTAGTTTTGACTCTTGTAGACTAACCTAGGAACTAACCATAGTTAGTTGAGCTTGGTTAGGTCAAGTGGACCCTAGTCTAACCTAGTGTGACTCAAGTTAGTGGTTAGTGATTTATTAGAACTTGAATTAGGATTTTAGAAATCTAGTTATTTGATAAATGGCTTGTGATTACACAAGTCATTTTGTGACTAAACTAGTTAGGACTAGCCAAACCTAGCTCAACCCTAACCCAAAGCCAAGTGGTCAGCCATCCTAGCTGAACCTAGGGATTCCTCCATTATAAATACACTCCTAATTTCTAGGGCTAGCCTCTTTTAGGGTTCTAGCAAAGTTCTAAGGAAAGAGGTGAGTCCCATCTTCCTAAAATCCTTAAAAATCCATTTCAAATTCTTTTTCCTTCAAACTAATTCCATTAGGACCTAAATTTCTTCCCCTTACTGCTGTTATATTTTATTTGTAGGGAAATAACAATTTGTGCAGCTTGGAGGCTTGAGGAGTTTCTTCCATTTGAGGACTTTTCTCTTCATTGTGCATCAATAGGTATAACCCTCATTACTCCATTAATTTACTGTTTGAATCCATTTTAGGAAGGCCCTAGCCCTACCCCTACTGTAGGATAAGCTAAACCTAGGGTTCGGATTCGTTTCGTGTCCGTTCAGGACACATATCAGTCCCCTATGCAATGTGTTTGATGAAATGCCACAGAGGACTGTTTGTGTGAATTTTTGAATTGTAATTGTATGGAAATTTGTATTTTAGGGTCGCTTAAACCATTTCTGGAGCTCTGAGCCAACCTCGTGCTTGTGTCGTGTCGCTGGGGCCCTCGTGCACGCGCACTTAGACATGCGCGCACATGGGAACAGTGATCCCCTGTATCTCGGGGTCTCTGTTGGACACGACACGGCGTGTCGTGACACGAAACTTCATGGGGGCAATGGGGCACCCACTGTCACCATGCTCCCCAAGTTTCGTGGGACTTCGTGCTTTGGTTGGCGAGTTATCATCCACGCAGTGGGTAGACACTGTTCTGTGCACTGTCATTATTTTGCCACTGACACGGCTTCACAACTTTGGACACGACACAATATGACACGATTCAGGATGTCGAGTACCTAGACCTATACCTAGGCTAGTTGGGGACACGACCACGAGTCCCCATTCGTGTCGTGTCGTGTGCACGACACTCGTGCACACGTGCACGAGCCTGTGCACACTGCACAGTGTGTTGTACACTGTTTTCATGTTTTCTTCTGTTGGACACGTTTGTGTCCTATTGCAGGAACACAAACACATCCTATGACACGTGTATATACTATGTGTTAATTACCAACCACTTATTACTCATATTAGTTTGTTTTGTGCATCAATTTCCCTTTACCCAGTTTTTCTGAAACATAGGTATTCCCAGTTTTCAGATTTTGTAAAATATGAACTTTGGCATCATTTGCACCCATAAATTACTGTTAACTACATAATATTATATCCCTAACATGTTCCCCTATATAAATTCTTCTAGTGTGTCAATTTTGGGTTGTTTTGGGTGTGGGGTTGACTCAAATCTGAAGTCCTTAGTTGAGGACTGTCTTGACAGTCCTATTCTTCACTGAACCTATTATTTTCCTGTTTTGAACCTTCTAATTACTGAGTTTAATTGCTGTGTAACCTGGGGAAAATTGATTGAACTGAAACTGTGAAGGTTGAACCTGGGATTGTGGGAGAGTTGGACTTGAGAGTTAATGTGAACCAATTCCAGTTTGATTTGTATTGAATTTTCCTTTCTCCCTTATCTTTCACTGTTTTTCCAATGTATATATATACACTGTTTTCATACTCCTCACTGCATTTTAAGTTTCTGTCACACAGCCACACATACACACACATTCCTCCTCACTGCATTTATTTTCCTGAACACAGTGACGCTTCTCACTTAATTCTCCTGCACACACTCTTCCTTGTTTAAGTTCCTGTACACTATATTGTTTTCCTGCTCACACACTTTGCAGTCATACGTTGCCACTCACACATGCACACCCTATCATTCCTTTCACTGTCTTTCTGCATATTCATTTTCCTGTGCACCACACCCTACCTTGATAATTTTCTGTGAACACAAGTGTTCAGACACTTAGCCCTCTTGTATTAAACCTGCACACTCTTTATTACCTGTTAACACACACACACACTTATTTTCTATTACACCTTCACCCACACACACACTACTCTAAACTGTTAGCTACCTTCATGTGCACCCACACACTCTTCACTTGTAGTTTCTGTGCACACAAGTACACACCCACACATGTTTTCTTCCCATAAGTTTTCATGAGTATATCAATTGTCTATGTGCATATGTGTAGTGTAGATATATATGTGTGAGAGTATATCTATATGTGTATGCATAGTGTTTAGCCTAATGCCTAGTGTGGTTCATTTTGTGTATCTATATATAGTGTATATACATAGGTATTATGAATTCTTGAATGTTGTGTGTATAGCCTTGTTAGAGTCTAGTATAGCTTTATTAGACCTAGCTAGTGAGTTTAGCCTAGTTTAGACAAGGTTGACCTAGTTTGACTTCTAGGGTTGACCAAAGTTGACCAAGAGTTGACTTTGGCCTAGATTGACTTAGAATCATGTAGAATGCATAGTAGGACTCCATATTACTATTCTGGACTTGTTGTGACTTGTGCTGTTCTGATTAGGAGCCAGACACCACTCCTTGGACAGTACATTTCATTTCGGACACTCAGTTACAGGCGAGTACATTCTCTGATCATTACATATCCTGCTTAGAATTATTTCCTGCAGTAGATTACTTTACTTGTACTGTCACGTTGGTCACACGGATTGGTACTATATGGATCCTTTCTTGAGATGTTATCCTTAGAGAGCATCGGGTACTCTATATTCTGTGCGTTTCACTTTCATAGCGTATCATATGCTTCTTGGTTCTTTGATCACTTACGACATGTACCCTCATGATCGTAGAGTCTTCTTGGAATCTTACACTGTTGGGTTACTCCCAGAATCCCCATTTTTATGGGACTTACACTGTTGGGTTACCCCCAGAATCCCCATTTTTATGGGACCACTATGTATCACCTTCGGGGTCTACCACCCTTCGTGGGCTTATCACCTTCGGGGTCTGCTACTAGCATCATATAACATAACCTGGCTGGATCCTTGTGTATTGATCGGGGGTACGGGAGAGTATTACATGTTCATATTGTACTCTGACTCACTAGTCACTGCTAGTTCTCTATGTATAGTAGATATTCTATTACAGCTCTTCCTGTTTACATACTGCTTTTCTTTCAGTACCTGTATCTTACTTTACTGCATGTTCATATTTTCTAACCTGCTATGAATTGTTGAGATGTACTGTGCTCGCTTCTGTCCTGACTGGACCTGTTGAAAATATTACAGAGGACGAGGAGGAGGCTTGCCTGGATACCTATTATGGGGCAGCCCTTGATGACACCTGTGAGCTGGACCCTCAGGAGGATCCAGCAGTAGCTGAGGACTTTCCCCCGACTGTTTAGACTAGATTAGATAGTCTGTTATCATTTGTAGTTGGACATGTTCTAGTTAGACTCTTTATTTGGAGATCAGTTTGTATATTCTTTCATGCTGTAGCTGAGTTTGTATTACTCTGGATATTATTGGGTTTATCTTAGACTATTTCATCTCTTTATTCTCTTGAGTTCTATTTCATATCGTGCTATCTCTTCCTTAGCTGTGATTGAGTTTGTTATTACTATGTCACCCCCGTTCGGGGAGTATAAACTGTTAGAGATAAACTGTTAGATGTTGAGACCTAGGACAGCGTTCTACCGCCGACACTGCGGCGTAGGCTGGACGTATTCACGTCTCGTGCCCTTACTCTAGGGTGCGGGTCGTGACACGTTTTTAGTGGTGGCCCATGCAGGTCCAGACTATAAGTGCAGTGGTGCTCGAACTAGAGTATCACTGCAGCCTGCTATAGGATATATGACATTAATTTTAAGATACTCAATCACTTTAGGAAAATTTCTTTTATTGCCATCTAAATCCTTTTGTCAGCTAATCCTTTGAATTATAAATTGTCCGCCTTTGTTATTTCGTTTCTTTCTCAGAAATTGTGAGCACCCTAAATTTTGGGTTGATTTTTTTTCATTTTATTTTAATTTTCTGATTGAGGGTAATTTTGAAATTTTGTGTTTATAATTATTTTAATAATGATATTTAATTCATGATATGATTTTAGGTGATTTTAAATTATTTTAAAATTATTTAAATCAATGACTTGTGGTTTTGACGTTTTGCTAGTGAAATCCTAGAGATTGTTTGACCTAGAGCCTAACCATGTGATTATGATATTTTAATATCATTTTTGGCCTAAGGATATTTTTGCATTTGACCTCTTTGAATTATTTTGATATTATTTTATTATTTATGATATTATTTTGGGGTTATTTGAGTCGGGTTCGAATTTCAACTCAATCCGACTTGAAACGGAGACCCGGGGGTAGTTTGACTCTAGTGGGACCCACACACTAGTTAGGCATGGCCCACATGATATTAATTTTAGTCCACATGATAGAAATATTTTAGTTAGAGGTTAGACTAATTATTATGGATAAGGTTAGTGTGATTAGAGACTTTAGAATGACTAATTTAGCCCCAACCAATTAGCCCTTTCCTAATACTCATAGAATAGGTTAGTAGGGGCTTTTGGACTTTTCCTAATAGGACAAAACCACCTTTATGGCCAGCCACAATAAGGATAGGGTTGAGCCTCCCATTTGTCATTATCCATCTATTTTTCTCTCTTGTTCTTCCCCAAATTCCTAGAGAGCAATCCCTAGCAATTTCTCCACCAAATCCTTCCATTTCACCACCAAATCTTCTTCTTTCCTTCTCCATTCTAGTCAAGGAGGAAGCTACCCAAGTTTGGGAGGATTCGGAGCTCGTTCGTGTCCTTTTGGAATCTCTACGTGTCGGTGTCGCTCCGGGAAGGTTTTTCTTCGATTCGATCTACCGGGAGGTATAAATCCCTTCTCCTTTTCATTTCCTCATGCATATAGGTCTATTTTGAACCCATAGGAATGACCCCCATGGTTGTATCTCCATTTGTGTCTATTTTGTGTCCATTTGGAGGTCATAGGAGTGTCCTTTGTGTTGTGGATGTGTTCATGTTATATATATATATATATATATATATATATATATATATATATATATTGTAATGAGAGTGTATCTATATTTATATATGTAATAAATGGTTCATGATGATTATATAATCAAGTTTGTGAGTGTGGTTCCTCATATTATTATTGCTATTATTGTTGTGGATAATTAGGATATATATTGTGTATTCTTTTGGCTCAAACTATCTAAATCCGTCATGATTTTTATCCACGTTTTTAATTTCAGCCCTAACTTCGAAATGTTATAACTTCTAGCTCAAAGCTCGGTTTAATCTCCCGTTTTTTTAAAAGAAGCGTATTGAAGTTAGCTTTCCAAAAACATATATTAATAGGCCTAATTCTTTCTGTAACTTTTTGGAGAATTATTTGAGTGTCAGCTGTACGAAAAACAAACACGTTCTCGGTGTTTTCGCGATTTCGGGAGTTTCCGGAAACGAAAACGCGATCCGTTTAAAGTTTCGGAAAGCTAACACATAGATCTATAACATACTTTAATCATAGAGTTTAATTCATGCTGAGATGGTACAGTATTCATTATTAGTAGGAGTTGCTATTCGGCATATGCATTTTGTGCACCCTTGTGTGTAATATAATGTTCTATTTGATTTTAACCCATGTTAATGTATATACATTATATAACTAAATAGAAAATGCAAGCATGAGTAAATGTTTAAATAAATGATATATGAGGTGTAAGTATCCTATCTAATGTAAGCATGTATAAGTATGGCTTGTAATGAATATGTAGGTTCCATAGTATGTAATGTATGGTGCATATAGTAGTGCAAAAGAATAAATGAGTGATGAATGAATGCAAGCATGAATGTAATATAATAATAAATATAATGTATGCAATATACAAGTTAATGAGATGTAATGTTCTATGTTAACACAAATTCTATATTACCTCATGTACCCCCTTACACTATGTTGACACTATCACACTTGACACATTTTTCACTTATACTTTGACACTCTTTGATATGTATACACTATGTATGCCCATTTAACCCTCACTTGCCCCTTTGCCATGTTCACGTACACACACATAGCCTCTTAAATAAGTATTTATGAATATAGTTAACTTAGCTATGTATGTATATTATATATATGTTAGCATATTGTGTTGTAATATATAAGTTTATATAACCATTTGAAATGCCATGATTATAGACCTAATGTTGAATACTAATATATGCATGTTTATATATGTGTAGACATATATATCTTAAAGTAATAGATTACCTAGTGTATATCCAATGTGAATTCTTGCCTATTTGAGTATTGAATAATTGCATGCTATATAGAGTTGGGTGTATGTTGGCTTGTATAGCCTTGTATTGATGTGTGCTTGCTAGGATAGTCTTGGTTAGGCCTAGTAAGACTTACTGGGTTAGGACATGACCTAGTTTGACCTAGTTTGACTAGTGTAGTTGACCAGAGTTGACCAAGGGTTGACTTGGGCCTAGTTTGACCTAGATTCATGTAGAATGCATTGTAGTGCTTTATATTACCCTTCTGGAAATGTTGTAACTTGTGCTGTTCTAATTAGGAGCCAGACACCTCTCCTCGGACAGTATATTTACTTTGGACATTCAGACATCAGGCGAGTACATTCTCTGACCGTTTCATACTTGTCTGGATTTACATTCTTGCTCTAGATTACTGTACTTGATGCTGACACGATTGTTATCACGGATTGGTACTATATGGATCTCCTTTTGGGATGTTATTCCCTTGTATTCACTAGATACATATTGTGATGTGCGTTTCACTTTCATATTGTATTTATTGAATACCTATATCCTTGTATACTCCTTGTGCATATTGTACTCTCAGTATCACATGAGTCCCAGGGATAGACCATTGTACTCTATTGTATAACATTGTACAACTATTGTATAACATTGTACATCTATTGTATAATATTGTACACCCATTGTATAACATTGTACACTATTGTGCAAGATAACGTAACATGAGTGGATCCTTGTGTATTGATTGGGGAGGGGGAGTAGAATTGGTTATGTACTCAAATCCTATTGTACAACATTGTATAACTATTGTATATGTCTATTGTACACCCACGTACAATGGAGTTACCATTGCATTTTTCTAGTCCGTTTACATAACCAGATTGTACTCTAAATCACATGTTTCTTACAGTTCTTACTTATCATATTTAGATATTTCCTGTTATTAAATCTCTACTGTTTTCTATACATTCTTCTTTCAGCGTTTCATGTACTTTACTCTATTGTATGCTTTATATTTCCTAACTCGATATGAACTGCGTGAGATATTTTGTGCTCGCTTCCGTCCTGACTGGACCTATTGATAAATTTTACAGATAGCCTGGAGGTGCCTGCTAGCCTAGAGGAGACACATTAGAGGTTGTTTAGGTAGTTATTTCATTTTGTCTGGAGTAGTATTTTACTTTGTGGATTACTGTATTGAGTTTTAAGATGTATTTATGGGTTTATGTATCATAGACACTTAGACTTCTATCTCCTGTATCTCTTTTGGATTTCATGTTTTATCTATCTTTATCATGCTCTACCTTAGATGTGATTGAGACTGTATCTGCTATGTCACCCCCATTCGGGAAGTATAAACTGTTTAGTCTTATACTGTTATATGTATTGAGACCTAGGACAGCGTTCTACCGCCGACACTGCGGCGTAGGCTGGGCGTTGTTACGTTCTCGTACCCTAACTCTAGGGTGCGGGTCGTGACAGAAATTGATACTCTTCTTTGTCTATCTTCAGGATGGTAGAGACTCGATCACAGCGTATCGTTCCTGAGGATGCTATAGAGGGGACTGCTACCTCTCAGCCAGCACGGCGAGGCCAGGAGACTGCAGCTCTTGCCACCTCAGCTCGTGTGGAGACCTCGACAGCCGCAGCAGGGGACATACACCCACCGGCTCGGAGGCAGGACCCGGTTTTTCCAGAGGATCCGTACCAGCAGCCACCTCCAGGGACGATAGACGCAGTGCAGCTGCTAGCCTTCTTCAGACAGTACATGGAGGGTCAGTAGGGACAGCAGCAGAGGCAGACGGCAGAGCTCACTCGAGGCATTGAGCTGGCAGTGACAGCAGTGGAGAGAGTAGCGGCTCAGCCAGTAGCAGTCCAGCAGCCATACCAGCCACGGGAGAAAGGCATCCAGGACTTCCAGAAGATGCACCCGAGGGACTTTTGCGGGACAGAGGGGATCCTGTATGCCGATGAGTGGATCGAGCATATGGAGAAGATCTTCAGGCTGGCGGAGATTCCGACGAGGATCCAGATAGAGGCAGCAGCCAGCATGATACAGGATCTGGCTCGGATATGGTACCAGACCGACCCGAGGGTCGGCACAGCAGGACAGACTTGGGCAGCATTCAAGAAGCTGTTCAAGGAGAAGTTCTTCCCAGAGGCAGCGCTGGGAGCCCTCGAGACTCAGTTTGAGGCCCTATTTCAGGGGAGTCAGTCTATGGAGGAGTATGCAGGAGAGTTCTGCCGCCTGGGCAGATTTGTAGAGGACTTGTCGGAGGCGACGAAGGCCCGGAGGTTCCGGAAGGGCTTGGTAAAGGAGGTCAAGTCCTACACCAAGAACGCCCGCAGTACTACATTTGAGGAGATACTGGTGGACGCACTAGCTGCAGAGGATGACCTTGAGCTTAGGCTCAAGAGAGGGAGAGACCCAGTTGGGGGTAGTAGCAGCAGCGGAGGCCAGGCCAAGAGGCCTCACTTTCAGTATCAGCAGCCGAGGCAGTTTCAGCCTCAGCCGATTCAGCAGAGGCCAGCCCCTCAGCAGCAGCAGCAGAGACAGCACCAGCAGGGCCAGAGGCAGGTTACCGTTTGTACCTACTGTAGGAAGCCCGGGCATGTTGCCAATGAGTGCAGGAAGAGGCTGGGACAGTGCCTTGTGTGTGGTTCAGCAGACCACCAGATGAGGGAGTGCCGTGCAGGACGAGCAGCTCCGGGAGGAGGAGCAGGAGCCAGAGCTCCAGTGGGCCAGCAGCGGGGACCAGCCCTGCCGACTCAGCAGCAGAGGTTTGTCCAGCACCAGCAGCAAGCCAGGGGAGGCCACCAGGGGCGAGCTTTCGCCATGGCAGCAGGAGAGGCTGAGGTGACTGGAGAGCTGATTGCAGGTTCGATTCTTCTTGACTCCAGTCCAGCATTTGCATTGTTTGATTCCGGTGCATCGCATAGCTTCATTTCAGTATCTTTTGCGATTAGACACGGTATTATAGCTGAATCGTTGCCTAGGACTTACAAGATCACGACCGGGGGTGGTATTATCCTCGTGCGTGATGTTTGTAAGGGTCGGAGAGTAGTTTTGGGAGGCCGTGAGTTGGAGGTGAGCCTGCTCGTAATGCCATTGCCGAACTACAATATAGTACTAGGCATGGATTGGTTGAGTAGGCACCATGCCAGCATTGATTGCAGAGGGGGTAGAGTTCTGT
Source organism: Iris pallida (assembly GCA_029216955.1). NCBI lineage: Eukaryota > Viridiplantae > Streptophyta > Magnoliopsida > Asparagales > Iridaceae > Iris > Iris pallida. Next base: position 3,931,059 of record JANAVB010012195.1, read on the forward strand.
TCAGAGCGCCGGGGGAGCCAGAGTTCGAGTACTCCAGACGTCAGGCAGAGCAGAGCAGCGGAGTCTTCTGTGGAGTCTCGATCGAGGAGCAGACGATTCCACACCCCTTGATAGCAGAGTACATGGATGTTTTCCCGGAGGAGTTGCCGGGACTGCCACCAGACAGGGACATAGAGTTCTTGATAGACTTGGTTCCAGGAGCGGAACCCATCTCTCAGCATGTCTATCGGGTGAACAACAGCGAGCTGGTGGAGCTGAAGAAGCAGGTGGATGAGCTACAGGACAAGGGCTTCATCCGCTCGAGTTCGTCGCCGTGGGGTGCACCAGTGTTGTTTGTACCGAAGAAGGATGGGTCAGTACGCATGTGTATTGACTATAGGGCACTCAACAACCTCACGATCAAGAACAAATACCCACTGCCGCGGATCGACGATCTATTTGACCAGTTGAGCGAAGCTCGGGTATTTTCCAAGATTGATCTGAGGTCGGGATATCACCAGGTGAAGGTGAAGGGGGATGATATTCCCAAGACCGCTTTCAGGACGCGGTATGGGCAGTTCGAGTTTTTGGTTATGCCGTTTGGGCTAACCAATGCACCAGCTGTGTTTATGAACCTTATGAACAAGGTGTTCCATCAGTATCTGGATCAGTTTGTAGTAGTGTTTATTGATGATATCTTGATATATTCCAAGACTGAGGAGGAGCACGAGGAGCATCTTCGGATAGTGCTGGAGATTCTCAGGAAGGAGCAGCTTTATGGAAAACTCTCCAAGTGTGAGTTTTTCTTGGACCGGGTGGATTTCTTGGGGCACGTTGTGACTGGAGATGGTATCTCAGTTGACCCCAAGAAGATTGTAGCAGTTGAGGCATGGGCAGCGCCGACTTCAGTTGCAGAGATCATGAGCTTCCTGGGGCTGGCAGGATATTACCGGAGATTTGTGCAGGACTTCTCCCGGGTTGCAGAGCCGTTGACACGGTTGACCCGGAAGGATACTGAGTATGTATGGTCAGAGGAGTGTCAGGCAGCTTTTGATGAGTTGAAGAAGCGGCTGACGACAGCTCCGATTCTGACGTTGTCTTCAGGATCAGGTGGATTCACTATTTATAGTGATGCTTCAGGGAAGGGGCTGGGTTGTGTGTTGCAGCAGCACGGGAAGGTGATTGCCTATGCTTCCAGGCAGTTACGTCCCCACGAGAAGAACTACCCTACCCACGACCTGGAGCTGGCAGCAGTGATTTTTGCTTTGAAGCTGTGGAAGCATTATCTGTATGGTGAGCGGGTGGAGATCTTCACAGATCACAAGAGCCTAAAGTATGTGTTCACTCAGAAGGAGTTGAACATGAGACAGTGCAGATGGTTGGAGTTGATGAAGGACTTCGACATTGCACTGCAGTATCATCCAGGGAAGGCCAACGTAGTTGCCGATGCTTTGAGTAGGTATCCGACAGCCATGTGTTTGACCATGGATCGGCATTTGCTTGCCGATTTAGAGAGCCTTGGGATTGAGGTGATCGTACCAGGAGTGCAGATGCAGCTATGGGGGATGCAAATACAGTCAGACTTGATGGACAGGATCAAGGCGGCCCAGTTCGAGGATGTGGCTTTCCAGAGTATCAGAGAGCAGATCAGTATTGGAGTGGGGGATCCTGAGTTCTCACTTGCAGAGGATGGTGCCCTGAGGCACGGTGCCAGGTTATGTGTACTTAGTGGGGACCTCAGAGAGCAGATTATGCAGGAGGCCCACAGATCGCAGTACTCTATACACCCGGGTGCCAACAAGATGTACCGAGATCTGCGAGAGCATGTATGGTGGTCAAGAATGAAGCGGGAGGTGTCCCACTTCGTAGCTAGGTGCTTGGTCTGTCAGCCGGTCAAGGCAGAGAGACAGAGGCCCGGTGGATTGTTGCAGCCGCTGCCCATTCCCGAGTGAAAATGGGAGCATATCACGATGGACTTCGTTTTAGGATTGCCGCGTACTCCAGGAGGGAAAGACGCGATTTGGGTCATCGTGGACAGGTTGACCAAATCGGCCCACTTCTTGCCATTCAAGGTGGGTACGTCTACAGAGAGACTGGCGGAGATGTACATAAGACAGATAGTCAGGATCCACGGAGTTTCGGTCAGCATCGTCTCAGATCGGGATAGCCGTTTTACTTCCCATTTCTGGAGGAGTCTGCAGACCAGCTTGGGCACTCAGCTCAAGTTTAGTACTGCATACCACCCCCAGACGGACGGACAGTCGGAGCGGACTATTCAGACTCTTGAGGATATGCTGCGGACGTGCGTCCTAGACTTTGGAGGTTCCTGGGAGGATTATCTTCATCTGGTGGAGTTTGCATACAACAATAGCTTCCAGGCCAGCATCGAGATATCACCTTTCGAGGCTCTGTACGGGCGTAGGTGCCGTACACCTTTATCCTGGGATGATGTTGGTGAGCGAGCTTTGCTGGGGCCAGAGATGATTGTGGATGCGGCCGAGAAGGTGAAGCTCATCAGGGACAGACTTCGCGTGGCGCAGGACAGACATCGGCACTGGGCCGATAGCCACCGGAGGCCCTTGGAGTTTGAGGTACAGATTAGAGTAGGATTAGATTTAGGGTTGTCTGTTTGTGATTTTTGATCATGTTTGTTTATTATTTAATTGAGACCTTGCTTGTGTTTAGGTCGGAGACCAGGTTTTCTTGAGGATATCTCCGACTCGTGGTACGATACGTTTTGGTGGAGGCGGGAAGCTTAGCCCACGCTTCATCGGCCCTTTCGTTATCAGCGGGAGAGTCGGTGACGTGGCTTACAGGCTAGACTTGCCGCCTGCACTTGTGGGGGTCCACAACGTATTCCATGTATCACAGTTGAGACGGTACGTGGCTGACCCTAGCCATGTGCTCGATCATTCGGAGATTGAGGTGGGCCCTTCTCTCAGCTATCCAGAGCAGCCAGTAGAGATTCTGGATCGACGGAAGAAGGTTCTGAGGAACCAGGTGATACCCTTGGTACGCGTCGCATGGAGGCATCATTCTCCAGAAGAGTCTACCTGGGAGCGGGAGGATGAGATGTGCGAGCGGTACCCCTATCTTTTTGGACCGTGAGGTATACTTTCTATCCTTCTCATCAGTTGCGTTTCGCCTTTCAATTTCGAGGACGAAATTCTTTTAAGGAGGGTAGATTTGTCACTACCATATTTCTTTTTGAGGGTAAATTTGTCATTTTTGGGGTAAATAAAATTTATTATTATTAATTAGAATTTAAGGGAATTTTTAGGATTTATTTTGGATTTATTTGGACTAGTTTGATTTTGGACTAGTTTTGACTCTTGTAGACTAACCTAGGAACTAACCATAGTTAGTTGAGCTTGGTTAGGTCAAGTGGACCCTAGTCTAACCTAGTGTGACTCAAGTTAGTGGTTAGTGATTTATTAGAACTTGAATTAGGATTTTAGAAATCTAGTTATTTGATAAATGGCTTGTGATTACACAAGTCATTTTGTGACTAAACTAGTTAGGACTAGCCAAACCTAGCTCAACCCTAACCCAAAGCCAAGTGGTCAGCCACCCTAGCTGAACCTAGGGATTCCCCCATTATAAATACACTCCTAATTTCTAGGGCTAGCCTCTTTTAGGGTTCTAGCAAAGTTCTAAGGAAAGAGGTGAGTCCCATCTTCCTAAAATCCTTAAAAATCCATTTCAAATCCTTTTTCCTTCAAACCAATTCCATTAGGACCAAAATTTCTTCCCCTTGCTGCTGTTATATTTTATTTATAGGGAAATAACAATTTGTGCAGCTTGGAGGCTTGAGGAGTTTCTTCCATTTGAGGACTTTTCTCTTCATTGTGCATCAATAGGTATAACCCTCATTACTCCATTAATTTACTGTTTGAATCCATTTTAGGAAGGCCCTAGCCCTACCCCTACTGTAGGATAAGCTAAACCTAGGGTTCGGATTCGTTTCGTGTCCGTTCAGGACACGTATCAGTCCCCTATGCAATGTGTTTGATGAAATGCCACAGAGGACTGTTTGTGTGAATTTTTGAATTGTAATTGTATGGAAATTTGTATTTTAGGGTCGCTTAACCATTTCTGGAGCTCTGAGCCAACCTCGTGCTTGTGTCGTGTCGCTGGGGCCCTCGTGCACGCGCACTTGGACATGCGCGCGCGTGGGAACAGTGATCCCCTGCATCTCGGGGTCTCTGTTGGACACGACACGGCGTGTCGTGACACGAAACTTCGTGGGGGCAATGGGGCACCCACTGTCACCATGCTCCCCAAGTTTCGTGGGACTTCGTGCTTTGGTTGGCGAGTTATCATCCACGCACTGGGTAGACACTGTTCTGTGCACTGTCATTATTTTGCCACTGACACGGCTTCACAACTTTGGACACGACACAATATGACATGATTCAGGATGTCGAGCACCTAGACCTATACCTAGGCTAGTTGGGGACACGACCACGAGTCCCCATTCGTGTCGTGTCGTGTGCACGACACTCGTGCACACGTGCACGAGCCTGTGCACACTGCACAGTGTGTTGTGCACTGTTTTCATGTTTTCTTCTGTTGGACACGTTTGTGTCCTATTGCAGGGACACAAACACATCCTATGACACGTGTACATACTATGTGTTCATTACCAACCACTTATTACTCATATTAGTTTGTTTTGTGCATCAATTTCCCTTTATCCAGTTTTTCTGAAACATAGGTATTCCCAGTTTTCAGATTTTGTAAAATATGAACTTTGGCATCATTTGCACCCATAAATTACTGTTAACTACATAATATTATATCCCTAACATGTTCCCCTTTATAAATTCTTCTAGTGTGTCAATTTTGGGTTGTTTTGGGTGTGGGGTTGACTCAAATCTGAAGTCCTTAGTTGAGGACTGTCTTGACAGTCCTATTCTTCACTGAACCTATTATTTTCCTATTTTGAACCTTCTAATTACTGAGTTTAATTGCTGTGTAACCTGGGGGAAATTGATTGAACTGAAACTGTGAAGGTTGAACCTGGGATTGTGGGAGAGTTGGACTTGAGAGTTAATGTGAACCAATTCCAGTTTGATTTGTATTGAATTTTCCTTTCTCCCTTATCTTTCACTGTTTTTCCAATGTATATATATACACTGTTTTCATACTCCTCACTGCATTTTAAGTTTCTGTCACACAGCCACACATACACACACATTCCTCATCACTGCATTTATTTTCCTGAACACAGTGACACTTCTCACTTAATTCTCCTGCACACACTCTTCCTTGTTTAAGTTCCTGTGCACTATATTGTTTTCCTGCTCACACACTTTACAGTCATATATTGCCACTCACACATGCACACCCTATCATTCCTTTCACTGTCTTTCTGCATATTCATTTTCCTGTGCACCACACCCTACCTTGATAATTTCCTGTGAACACAAGTGTTCAGACACTTAGCCCTCTTGTATTAAACCTGCACACTCTTTATTACCTGTTAACACACACAAACTTATTTTCTATTACACCTTCACCCACACACACACTACTCTAAACTGTTAGCTACCTTCATGTGCACCCACACACTCTTCACTTGTAGTTTCTGTGCACACAAGTACACACCCACACATGTTTTCTTCCCATAAGTTTTCATGAGTATATCAATTGTCTATGTGCATATGTGTAGTGTAGATATATATGTGTGAGAGTATATCTATATGTGTATGCATAGTGTTTAGCCTAATGCCTAGTGTGGTTCATTTTGTGTATCTATATATAGTGTATATACATAGGTATTATGAATTCTTGAATGTTGTGTGTATAGCCTTGTTAGAGTCTAGTATAGCTTTATTAGACCTAGCTAGTGAGTTTAGCCTAGTTTAGACAAGGTTGACCTAGTTTGACTTCTAGGGTTGACCAAAGTTGACCAAGAGTTGACTTTGGCCTAGATTGACTTAGAATCATGTAGAATGCATAGTAGGACTCCATATTACTATTCTGGACTTGTTGTGACTTGTGCTGTTCTGATTAGGAGCCAGACACCACTCCTTGGACAGTACATTTCATTTCGGACACTCAGTTACAGGCGAGTACATTCTCTGATCATTACATATCCTGCTTAGAATTATTTCCTGCAGTAGATTACTTTACTTGTACTGTCACGTTGGTCACACGGATTGGTACTATATGGATCCTTTCTTGAGATGTTATCCTTAGAGAGCATCGGGTACTCTATATTCTGTGCGTTTCACTTTCATAGCGTATCATATGCTTCTTGGTTCTTTGATCACTTACGACATGTACCCTCATGATCGTAGAGTCTTCTTGGAATCTTACACTGTTGGGTTACTCCCAGAATCCCCATTTTTATGGGACTTACACTGTTGGGTTACCCCCAGAATCCCCATTTTTATGGGACCACTATGTATCACCTTCGGGGTCTACCACCCTTCGTGGGCTTATCACCTTCGGGGTCTGCTACTAGCATCATATAACATAACCTGGCTGGATCCTTGTGTATTGATCGGGGGTACGGGAGAGTATTACATGTTCATATTGTACTCTGACTCACTAGTCACTGCTAGTTCTCTATGTATAGTAGATATTCTATTACAGCTCTTCCTGTTTACATACTGCTTTTCTTTCAGTACCTGTATCTTACTTTACTGCATGTTCATATTTTCTAACCTGCTATGAATTGTTGAGATGTACTGTGCTCGCTTCTGTCCTGACTGGACCTGTTGAAAATATTACAGAGGACGAGGAGGAGGCTTGCCTGGACACCTATTATGGGGCAGCCCTTGATGACACCTGTGAGCTGGACCCTCAGGAGGATCCAGCAGTAGCTGAGGACTTTCCCCCGACTGTTTAGACTAGATTAGATAGTCTGTTATCATTTGTAGTTGGACATGTTCTAGTTAGACTCTTTATTTGGAGATCAGTTTGTATATTCTTTCATTCTGTAGCTGAGTTTGTATTACTCTGGATATTGTTGGGTTTATCTTAGACTATTTCATCTCTTTATTCTCTTGAGTTCTATTTCATATCGTGCTATCTCTTCCTTAGCTGTGATTGAGTTTGTTATTACTATGTCACCCCCGTTCGGGGAGTATAAACTGTTAGAGATAAACTGTTAGATGTTGAGACCTAGGAAAGCGTTCTACCGCCGACACTGCGGCGTAGGCTGGACGTATTCACGTCTCATGCCCTTACTCTAGGGTGCGGGTCATGACACTGACTCGCCTCACCCAGAAGGGAGTAGTATTTTAATGGAGCGATGACTGTGAATCCAGCTTCCAAGAGTTGAAGCAACGGCTCGTCACAGCTCCAATCCTTGCACTTCCAGACGGTCCAGAAGGCTTTCAGATATTCAGCGACGCATCGGGAACTGGCCTCGGGTGCGTACTCATGCAGAGAGACAAAGTCATCTCCTACGCTTCACGGCAGTTGAAGCAGCACGAGAAAAACTACCCGACGCACGACCTATAATTGGCGGCGATCGTCTTTGCATTGAAGTTATGGAGGCACTACCTCTATGGCATGGCATACAGAATCTACACAGATCACAAAAGCCTAAAGTACTTATTTACATAACGGGAACTCAACCTACGACAGCGACGTTGGCTCGAACTCATAAAAGATTACGAGCTAACGATCGAGTATACACCGGGCAAGGGAAACGTAGTGGCCGACGCACTCAGCAGAATGTTTATGGGAACACAGGCCATAAACAAGGAGATAAAGCGAGACCTTGAAGCGATGGGTATCAAACTCGGAATTGAGTATCGACACCTGCACCTAGCTCAACTGAAGTTAGGATCGAGCCTGCTTAGCAAGATAAAGACCGCACAGGGGGACGACTTATTCCTGAAGAAAATGCGCGAGCTGATTTCAACGGGAAGGGCGACTGACTTTGCGGAAGACGGAGACGGGACGATGCGACTAAAGGGAAGGCTCTGTATTCCTGAAACTGCCGAACTCAGAAAAGAAATTCTGACGGAGGCGCACTATGCGAAGTACTCGTTACATCCTGGAAGCACCAAGATGTACAAGGACTTGCGCACAAACTTTTGGTGGCACGGCATGAAGAAAGACGTGGCTACGTTCGTATCGCAATGCATGGCGTGTCAGCAGGTGAAGGCGGAACACCAACGGCCAGGCGGCGAGCTGCAGAACATCTCCATTCCCGAGTGGAAGTGGGACAATATCTCGATGGATTTCATTGTGGGATTTCCGAAGACGCCGCGGGGGAATGACGCGATTTGGGTCATTGTTGATAGATTGACCAAGTCGGCTCACTTCATCGCAATTAAAGTAGGATGGAGCGTCGATCGGTTAGCACAAATCTACGTCGATGAGATTTTTCGACTGCACGGGGTACTGGCCTCTATAATTTCGGACAGAGACGGACGATTTCTATCGCATTTCTGGACGAGCCTCCAAGCGGCGATGGGGACCAAACTGAACTTTAGTTCGGCGTACCATCCCCAAACAGACGGTCAGACAGAGAGGGTCAATCAGATCTTAGAAGACATGTTGCGTCTGTGTGCGATCGACCTAAAGACTAGTTGGGATACGCATTTGCCGCTTGCGGAGTTTACGTATAACAATAGTTATTAGTCGAGCATTCAGATGGCTCCATACGAAGCGCTCTACAGGAGGAAGTGCCGTTCGCCGATATGCTGGGATGAAGTCGGAGAGCGACAAGTGCTTGGACCGGAACTGGTGGAGCAGGCCATCGAAAAGGTTCGCTTGATTCATGATAGACTCCGCATCGCACAAAGTCGATAAAAGAGCTACGCAGATCTTCGTCGACGTCCGCTAGAGTTCTTGGTCGGGGACCATGTGTTTCTGAAAGTAACGCCCATGTGCGGTGTGATGCGGTTCGGCGTTAAAGGCAAGTTGAGCCCAAGATTTGTAGGCCCCTTCGAGATCATTGAGCGAGTTGCGACGGTTGCTTATCGGATCGCACTACCTCCTGCCTTAGCTGATGTGCACGATGTTTTCCACGTTTCACAACTTCGAAAATACGTGCATGATCCAAGTCATGTGGTTAGCTTCTATCAGTTTGAGCTAAGTATTGACTTGTCTTACTCGAAGGAGCCTATTCAAATTTTGGACCGCAAGGAGAAGGTGCTGTAAAATCGGTCGATGTCCTTGGTCCGCGTGCTTTGGCGGAACCATTCAGTCGAGGAGTCGACGTGGGAGATGGAGGCGGAGATGAAAGAGAAGTACCCCGCGTTGTTTGTCTAAATTAAGGTCAGACCCTTGTTCTTAAGTTTCGGGACGAAACTTTTCCTTAGTGGTATATTATGTAGCGCCCCGCTTTCGATAGGCGACAGAACTTCATAATATGCTAGCGCCGAGTCAGATCGGCCGGAAACTTAGATGGCCATCTGACTCGATCGCTAAGCTTGGTAAACGTTAACGCTTTGCGGCATCAATTCAAATCGATTTGGACGGAAGTTACGAAAATCGATCCAACTAATGGAACGACTTCTGTTGGAATAAGTCCTAGATGCAGCGGGCTGCGTCTCGGCGAGTGAGCTCTCTATAAGAGTCCCTTCGACGGGATCGGACCGCTGTATGGTTTTCTTGGAGCTTTGCCGCTGGGCTTGATTGAAGTGCTTTCGCGTCGTTTTCATGGATACAATTACAAATTTTGATGCAAGGGGAAAAGAAGGAAATCTAACAAAGTGTTGGTGCCATTGCAGGAGCTCGCGTAACTAAGGATTGACGTTACGTAGCGCTTGGACGATCGGCACGAAACAAAGTAATCGGTGGGTGATTCGGCCCCTTCTTTTCTACTCTGTCCCGCAAACTTATTCCTTGCTTCGAATTCATTCAAATCGAACGATGCCAAGTTAATTGCATGCCAATCCACTAAGTCCAAGAACTCGGGAAAACGTATCGATTTAGAGAAATTCACTCTGAAAATACAAGTCTATAACATAAACCAGAAAGTTTAAGGTTCTAGTAAAAAGATAGACTATTTTACGTGCTGCAAAATATTATGAAACGTCGATCGTGGGTTATGATGCCTCGGACAATTTGGTGCCTACGGGACGCTAAATCAGAGTACAGCTTGAGAAAAATAAAATGTTGCATGAGTTGGGGGAAATGATAATGTCGTTCAATACTGTCCGCGCTATACAAAATTGGTTGCATATATAAACTGTTCACGCATTAGCATGGTCATGGACAGCTTGTACACAAGTTGATATTTTCCTCGAATCGATATCCGGGGCATCGGAATCGACTCGACCTAGGGGGAATGATTAATCGTGCTTCGGCACTGATGCATTTCGGACCGTCTGTCAGGCTTGCAATCTAGACTGAGCGGGCCGAAATGCCATTGAGATAGTCCCATGTGATGTGTAACATCAATGACCGCATATAAGATAGTAGCATGCTCACCTATTGTCTTATGCAGGTGTAAATATTATCTCTGTTTTCATGCAGGGACGAGCACGACCGTGGTAAAAAATATGATAAACTGCTATGTTTTACTGTATGCTTCATTTCTCAAATGGCTATCGAATATGAACTGAATTCATTTAGTTCTAATAGAAAGACAACTCTAAAGCATGCCTACCCTAACAATCAGAGTCAGTTTAGACGAGTGGGTTCGTCTCGTCCACTTAGCAAGTGTGCTAATCCCATTCCCCCAATTCCCCTAGGTGCGATGTCACGCCCCGCTCCCGCAGGAGCGATCGTCCTCGCTAAGGCGTGATGCCACACGGGCCTAGGTTGCGCCCGTGCAAGGCCAAGTCCAGAAACGGCCGATTTGAGCTAGGCCACAGAGTCGCACAGAGTGTCCCCATTGGCAACGGAAAGTAAATGAACACAAATTGAAGCGAATTCAGAACTTTTTTTATTAATTTTCAAGGAGTTTACAAGCGACGCTAGGTCGATATTACAAATCGCTCAAGCTCTCTCTCTCTCTGAAACATAAAAGGCGTGCCAAGTGGCTTACAAGATGGAATGATTCATGGCGATGTTCCGATACATTATGTCCCGTATATGGTGCTTCAGCTCCTTGCAACGCTCCAAGGCTCCAGAGATAGCTCCGTGCCTTAGCACGTTCGATGGAAGCTCCGCACCCGCCGACGTTTCCTGCTTCCTGCAAGTAGACTGTGGGGTTATCAGTACATTGTTATGCACTGGTGGGGAGGCTAGCTCGCCCACAACGCTATCATTACCAAACACGTTCCATTTACTTTTGTACATCTCTATCATTCATTGTCTTTCTAATCTTGCCTTAGGATCAGTTTTATGGCATATTTTATAGCCTATCTCGTGTTGTCGAATACAAGTGTCGCATGGAAATACATGCATAACTTACCCATACTTACCGTCCGGCCTTCCCTGTTCAATGTAAACCAAGTTAGTCAACAATTCATGTGTAATATCATAACGTGATTCTTGGGAACATTCAATATCAAGGGCGTGTTCCTGCCTCAGTTTCTAGCGCGTCGTAGGTATGTTTTCTAACTCACTTCATAAAGTACTCTTTATCATTTGGTGTGATATATTTCAAGACTATTCAGAAGGCGCTTTGTTTAATTCACTTAGACTACTTTGATTTCAATACAAGGACTTGCACGTGGATTGCCACCAGCAAGCCCACTTAATCTATATGCACCGGTCGCTGGCAAGTCAGCCATTATGGACATTTCCCCTGTGGCATTCTCATCTATCAAGCGTGATGGCTGGTACACCTTGATAGACTATTGAATAACCGGCCCTACGTTTGGTTATGTGCCCAAGCCCGCACATTCTGTCCGCCCGTAGGCCATGATTCCGCCTAGGCCGGCCACGAAATCGTCGTTCGTTGCCTTTGGAATCCCTTTTCGCTCGTGCACGAGCCGTCCACGACCATTTCGTATTTTATTGTCATTTTAACTTAACGGCTGTCTTGAGCCATAGGCTAACCCTTAGCCATAATGCGTTATCGACCAGGTTGGCGTCCGTGCAGCGCGGGTAGCGAGCCCCGTTGTACGTGCTCATCACACCTGTCGCTAACCATTCTTTCTTTTCTTATCTTTCATTCATTCTTTCTTTCACTTGTCCGTTTGTTCATCGATTCATTCACGTATTCATTCTTTCATTCGTTGATTCATTCATTCACTTATTCGTTCATTCATTCATTCATACATTTTGCAACTTCTCGTGCGGGAGTCGCCTTGGCGACCCATCGGTCCCATAGCCTTTCAATGTTGCTAAACTCTACTTGGAGCGACTATGTTGATAGTCTTCTCGTTTCATTGTTGTAAACCATTCATTGTTTCATTGTTGAACGCATAAGGGACTTGAACGTAAGCTTGTGCCTTAGCACGAGCGTGGAGCGCGGTGCGAGAGTTCTCGTATTTTTCATGTTTCTTTCCATATTCTATACAAGCATACAAGATGGGATTATTCCCTTAGCTAGGTGCGTTGAGTCCTTTATTAGCATGCGCGGTGTTATCGCCTAGCGATTCTCGTGATAGTGTCCATATTGTTATGTATCTAGGCTAAGCAAAGACGGGTTCATCGGAGCCACCCACCTTAGCGATGTTCGTATCGGCCGAGCGATACTCCGAGCGCGCCTTTGAAAGTCTAAGTCTGGATTCATCTTGACGGGCCAATGTAAGCCTTGCATCGATTCTTCATCCGGTCGATGCCAACTCTTCGGGTCGACGGCTCGTTTGAGTCGTTGCACTTGCCGTTTGGATCGGCGTTCCGCTAGGGCGGAACGGGTCGTTATATAATACACCACTCAAAATAAGTCTCGTCCTCGAGACTTCTTGAGTGCAGGTCATCCTATCATTCCTTAACTCGTGTCGTCATTTTTCTTAGACAATTTCATCGAACGGCTCTATCGTTCGATGGAATCGAACCATACTTGATATCTTTCTAAGTTCCGTATCGCACGTATTTGGTCGATTTTATTGAATAGCCTTTCACTCATTTTATAGTTGATTGTACTTATTCAATTCAAGTGTTTCTTCGTCTTGGTTGCTATTTCTCCGTGTCATGGGATAAAAATATTCGCACGAGGCACATTGTAATTCGTCAAATACGAGGATCGTAGGCTGAGACAAACTCACTTTCGTTTATCTCGGTCATCGAGATGACCCGATTCGCTTCTCAAGCGTTCGTGTCCACGAAATCAGTATGATTTCTACTTAGCGGGGTCGACCAAGTCTATGTAATTTTCGTCCGATTCAAGACTAAGTATTGCACTATCCTCGAGTATATCTTCCTATCAATGGTCCAATTCGTTATACCAACTTTTATTTGTACGATATCGATTCCATATCATTCACTTGTTTAGGGCCAATCTCGTTGTCGTTCACGCACACTCCGCTTACACGTTTCTTTGATTCCGAGCCACGCTCGTACTAGTATCGATTCTTTACTTAACGCAATTTCAAGATCTTCGACACTCTCCCATTCCTCAAGTCTTGCTTGAACTCAATGTATCACTTGGCTGGATCGTACACGCATTCCAAGCGTCCCCAAAATACATACATTCAGCCAAGCCGCATGATCTAAAAATTTGTCATTCTCACTCGAGTCGCATCGTGCACATACTTAAGTGTCCCTGAATATATGCATGTCAGTCGAATCTTGTGAGGGGTATTCCTATATTTGTGATTCACACTATCCATCCATGCCAATCCTCAAGATCAATCCTTCGATTGATAACTCATGAAACAGGGCATCTTGCCTACCCGCTAGGCCATCTTTTCGAGGCTAAGTCAATGTCAGAATTGGAATCATAGTTCCCCAACAATAATGCCAATACTGACCCCAATCCTAGGGTCAAACCAAAGTCGGTAGTACGGGGTTTTCTACCCAAGCTCGCGTCACTCAGATTTCCAAACATCGAGCACGATTACCTATTCGCATCAACGCATTCGTTGCGCGTATTCGAATCCATTTAAATCACCAATTCTAACCAATTCATGTATTCGATCACGAGGTCATCTAGCTCGACAATACGTTGCGCCCCAATCTCACGCGAGTTCGATTATCTACGGTGGTTCATGAATCACCATACAACGTACCCGCGGAATAATCATTCTCATTGGAGCGTAACTCTTGTTTGAATTTAGACTAACTCATTTTCGATACGCGGATTGGACCTACTCAATCCTCAAATTCGATTCTTCAAGCACACAAATCCATTCTCGAGTCACCTTCGCGTCAAACCACAAATCGAAGCACACAAATTATCACGCCAAGCTAGGTCAATCACCCCCGCTGTATGAATCACCATACCAGCGCTCACGCGGAGTGATCGCCCTATTCGGCGCGACGCTTGTGCGAGGCTGGAGTTGCGCTCGCATAAGACAAGCATGTCGACGTTTGGGTTATCGTCGAAGTAAATCCAAGTATTTTTATTCTCATTCGAGCCAAGATCGATAGTCCATTCGTCATTTCGTTCAACTAGAAAATCCACGAGCCACGGCTATATTTTCCTCGACACGTTTCAACATTCCAAGTATAGCTTCCAACGGAACAATGACATTTGCACGATCGTCATTTGCCGAGTCAGAGTACCCCCGAGTTATCGCATATCGATCTTTGATATGCCTCAATACCATCGACGATATGCGTAACCTGACGATCTTCCTTGCAACCAATTTCGAGTCGTGCATTGATGCTGTTTGTCCGAGTTGGATATTCCATAATTTCCTTTAATATTCAAGATCAAGTTCAACTGCTATTCCTCAAGCTAGTTTCAAGATCGTTGTTCAAACTCAAGTCACAATTCATTTGAATCAATCCGAAATCGTACGCGCGATCCTCTAAGTTTCCTCGATCAAGACCATTCACTTTTATTTATCGTTCCGAATCGTTTTCTAACAAGCGTTGCCTATTCACAAGTTGTCTGAACGACATCTCGTTTGGGACATTCGAAGTCACGATCAACTAAGCGTGACACGTTCTAAGGCTTTGCGCGATCGCATCGCCTCGCCGACATACCCGTTCTATCCGTATATCTTGTAGTCTCGCTCGAACAATTTCTATAACGTCCATACACCACTCAGGGTTCGAGCCATATGATCTAGTCCTCAATCATGTTCGCATCATGCACTAAGACATCCTTCAGATTCGTTCGACGAATCTCTAGCGTAATGCTCACGTCGCCTCGACGTACTAAGTCGTTCAGGCTAATCCTCAAAATCCAAGCCAATCTTTCGTGTACGCCTAAGCGTTAGTTTGATAGCATTCCTATCGATATACACTCTAAGTGTATCTCCGTTCCCGACCGAGCGGTACTTGATATCGCTCGCAACTCGATTGTACCAGAAGTCGAGGTGCGCGACACATGGCACAACTTAGCCAAAAGGCCGTGTGCATAGCTATTCCGTGCGGACTATATTCGAGTTCGCATGCTTACTTATCTTCGTTCGAGCGATAATCGATTTCACTCGCAACTTGTTTGCACCAAAAGGTCTAGGTGTGCGATACTCTACACAACTTAGCCAAAAGGCAGCGTGCATAACCATCCCGTTCGAACTATACTTTGGTCTCGTGTACTCGTTTGCTGTCAGCGTATGCTCATTCAAACACGTACTGCGTTTGCTAACTCTTAGCATCGGTTCCTTCCAACTCAAGTCCGTCGTGGTGGCACAAAGGCCTTCGCCTATCGATCCCGTCCAACCGAGTACTCGTACGAGCTTTTGAAAATATTAGACTTATTGTATGGAACATCCCAAGACACAATGAGAGAGAGCGTACACTTCTTTTGTTTCAACGAGCTTTCAAAACTGAGAGAATCGAAATGAAGTCCAAGGACGTAAAGCCGTGCTCTGATACCACTATGTCACGTCTCGCTCCCGCAGGAGCGATCGTCCTCGCTAAGGCGTGATGCCGCACGGGCCTAGGTTGCGCCCGTGCAAGGCCAAGTCCAGAAACGGCCGATTTGAGCTAGGCCACAGAGTCGCACAGAGTGTCCCCATTGGCAGCGGAAAGTAAATGAACACAAATTGAAGCGAATTCAAAACTCTTTTATTGATTTTCAAGGAGTTTACAAGCGGCGCTAGGCCGATATTATAAATCGCTCAAGCTCTCTCTCTCTGAAACATAAAAGGCGTGCCAAGTGGCTTACAAGATGGAATGATTCATGGCGATGTTCCGATACATTATGTCCCGTATATGGTGCTTCAGCTCCTTGCAATGCTCCAAGGCTCCAGAGATAGCTCCGTGCCTTAGCACGTTCGATGGAAGCTCCGCACCCGCCGACGTTTTCTGCTTCCTGCAAGCAGACTGTGGGGTTATCAGTACATTGTTATGCACTGGTGGGGAGGCTAGCTCGCCCACAACGCTATTATTACCAAACACGTTCCATTTACTTTTGTGCATCTCTATCATTCATTGTCTTTCTAATCTTGCCTTAGGATCAGTTTTATGGCATATTTCATAGCCTATCTCGTGTTGTCGAATACAAGTGTCGCATGGAAATACATGCATAACTTACCCATACTTACCGTCCGGCCTTCCCTGTTCAATGTAAACCAAGTTAGTCAACAATTTATGTGTAATATCATAACGTGATTCTTGGGAACATTCAATATCAAGGGCGTGTTCCTGCCTCAGTTTCTAGCGCGTCGTAGGCATGTTTTCTAACTCACTTCATAAAGTACTCTTTATCATTTGGTGTGATATATTTCAAGCCTATTCAGAAGGCGCTTTGTTTAATTCACTTAGACTACTTTGATTTCAATGCAAGGACTTGCACGTGGATTGCCACCAGCAAGCCCACTTAATCTATATGCACCGGTCGCTGGCAAGTCAGCCATTATGGACATTTCTCTTGTGGCATTCTCATCTATCAAGCGTGATGGCTGGTACACCTTGATAGACTATTGAATAACCGGCCCTACGTTTGGTTATGTGCCCAAGCCCGCACATTCTGTCCACCCGTAGGCCATGATTCTGCCTAGGCCGACCACGAAATCGTCGTTCGTTGCCCTTGGAATCCCTTTTCGCTCGTGCACGAGCCGTCCACGACCATTTCGTATTTTATTGTCATTTTAACTTAACGGCTGTCTTGAGCCATAGGCTAACCCTTAGCCATAATGCGTTATCGACCAGGTTGGCGTCCGTGCAGCGCGGGTAGCGAGCCCCGTTGTACGTGCTTGTCACACCTGTCGCTAACCATTCTTTCTTTTCTTATCTTTCATTCATTCTTTCTTTTCTTTCTTTCACTTGTCCGTTTGTTCATCGATTCATTCACGTATTCATTCTTTCATTCGTTGATTCATTCATTCACTTATTCGTTCATTCATTCATTCATACATTTTGTAACTCCTCGTGCGGGAGTCGCCTTGGCGACCCATCGGTCCCATAGACTTTCAATGTTGCTAAACTCTACTTGGAGCGACTATGTTGATAGTCTTCCCGTTTCATTGTTGTAAACCATTCATTGTTTCATTGTTGAACGCATAAGGGACTTGAACGTAAGCTTGTGCCTTAGCACGAGCGTGGAGCGCGGTGCGAGAGTTCTCGTATTTTCCATATTTCTTTCCATATTCTATACAAGCATACAAGATGGGATTATTCCCTTAGCTAGGTGCGTTGAGTCCTTTATTAGCATGCGCAGTGTTATCGCCTAGCGATTCTCGTGATAGTGTCCATATTGTTATGTGTCTAGGCTAAGCAAAGACGGGTTCATCGGAGCCACCCACCTTAGCGATGTTCGTATCGGCCGAGCGATACTCCGAGCGCGCCTTTGAAAGTCTAAGTCTGGATTCATCTTGACGGGCCAATGTAAGCCTTGCATCGATTCTTCATCCGGTCGATGCCAACTCTTCGGGTCGACGGCTCGTTTGAGTCGTTGCACTTGCCGTTTGGATCGGCGTTCCGCTAGGGCGGAGCGGGTCGTTACACCGCGGGCGTTCCCAACTAAACTGCAGCTGGAGTGCGGAGAGACGTTTTGAAGCTCTTCCTATGTAGAAGTATTTTGAAGCCAATTCAAGTCGACGGCTTTGTATAAAGGGACGAATGTATGGGACGACAAGCGTAGTTCAGGAAACTTGTCGAATGTATTTTCTTTCTATTTTTCAATCAATGTAGCCGCAACGGCATCCAATGTAATTACGACTTGCACTTCGTTGCAAGCTATGAATGAAATGCATTTCTATCTTCCTATACTGCATCTTATATTCTGATGTGATTTGTGAAGTTTCGACTTGGCGTATTAATATCAAAATCAAAAGATAACCAATTGAGAACTTGTCATCTTGCCTTGCACGAGCGCAACTCCAGGCTCGTGCGGCATCACGCCTTAGCGAGGACGATCGAATCGGCAAAGTTACACCGGGGACGAACGGTTTGTCGACTCGGGGCGTGACACCACCGGAGGTCACTGAGGAAAGAAGAAGAAGGCTAGGTCTAAGGCAAGTAGACCGCAGAGACTATAGAAGGGATGATAGAGGCGGGTAGTTTATTTTATTTCTTTGAGAAATCATGTATGAAGGGAGTTTATGTTATTTCAAATAATAAATTATGTATGAAGGGAGTTTATGTTATTTACTGTGATCATGTGAACCATATGTTATTTACTGTGATCATGTGAACCATATTGCACACTCCTACTTCATCAACTTGTCCCTCTGGTTATATACTGTGATCATGTGAACCATATTGAGGAGAAATAATTTTTAGTTTACAGTGTGTCGAAAATGTTGGTTGCAAGATTTGCCAACATAGATCAAATGAAACATTATTAAAATTCATTCAACTAAAAAATTTGGTTGCACCCAACATGGATTCAGTTAAATGACATATACAGATTGGACAAAACTGAAATGACTAAGAAATTTGAAAGAAAATTAAATTAAACCTACACTTCAAACTATGTTATTATTAGGCAAATTACAATAAACACTAAAAATAATAAAAAAAAACACTACAAATACAATCACTCAAGTTACAATAATTACTGCATCGGTTGATTTGTGCATGTTCTTTTGTTGTGTCCTATCCCGCCACAAATCGTGCAATGGAGATCCCTTGTCGCCAGCTCTCGCGTCATAATACAGTTCTTCTTTGGCCTTCCAGCTCTGCGTCCAACAAGTGGTACTCCGATTTGACCTCTTACCAATTCACTTTGAGGAGTGTAGAGGGATGGAATTGGTTCCATGAGCATTCATGCGGCTGAGAAGTAGATTCTCATGCGGCTGGGAATAGACTGAGTTCCATGCGGCTGAATAGGGTCAGGCACATGCGGCCAAGGAGAGAATCCATGCGGCAGCAGCTCATGCGGCTGAGGATCCAAGCTCATGCGACTGAGTCAAGTAAAGTCCCATGCGGCCAACAGGGAGAGAAGGCGCATGAGACTAAGTCATAGCATTCATGCGGCTGGAAGAAGCGGGGTCCTCATGTGGCTAAGGGAGGGCGCATGCGGCTCAAGAAGAAGTGCAAAGTATATGCGGCTGGGGATTGAGCGAGTTATGCGGCTAAATGAGTTCGACTCTCATGCGGCTCAAGAACTTCCAGTCATGCGGCTGAATAGAACACTTGCCGCATGAATTATCCATGCGGTCAAGTCAAGCACAGTTCATTTTCTCCAAAATTCCGAGAAGAAGAACACCATGAGAGCCAAGTTCTCAAGCACCATAGCTCCATCATCCGGAGCCCAAACCCGAACTTCCATAGGTCAAAACGGGGCAGAATGAAATGCTCTACAACATGGAACCATCAAAACTCAGAAATAACAAGGTTAAGTAGATCAAAACCCAGGAAATCCAAATATAAAGAAAACTTAGATCTACAAGAATCTAGCCATGAAAAGTAAAAATGTCAAGTAATAAAGCAAGTTAAAATGCTGTAAGGAAGAGAATGAAGCAATAAATTTGGAGTTCCTCTATGAAGCAAGTTGCACTTGCCTAAACCTCTCTCTCCCTCTCTGGTAGGTAAAGAAATAATGGAGGAAAGAAGAAGAGTAATGAAGAGAGAGAAGGAAGTGGGTTAATAAATGGTAGTGGTGGTGGTAGGTAGGGGGTTCACCCTTTGGTCCATGATGAACCAAAGCAATCCCAAACCGAACCAAGCCAACCCAACCAAGAATAAACCAGGCCATGAAGAAAACTAAGCAAGGAATTAAGCAATACAAGATAAAATACGTACACGTATTCCAAAAATACGTAATACGAACCACAGGCATTACACAGTGCGAGAAAATACGATTTTCATCATTTGAACCTACAAGCCAATTGAAAATATTTATATCTGCTGATTTTATTCTTTCGAACCACTCATTCGCATCAACCTCATTATAAGATCGGACAAGTTTATCTAACCATTCTAGATATTTTCGCGAACCCGAACCAGGAAAATGACCTTTCATATTTTGCTTGAAGTGTTGGATGCAAAAAAAAAATGGGGAGAGTTTGGAAAAATTTCCCGCATTCCACGAATTAATCTTTTCTGCTTATCTGATATAAATGAAATACTATCCCATCGTTCAAAAAAACTTTCAAAAGACATTTTCAAACAGTTTAAAAACCATGTCCATGAATCAGTATTTTCTTTTTCAGCAACACAATAAGCAATGGGATATAATTGGTAGTTTGGATCATGAGCACATACAACAAATAAGTTACCTTGATATCTAGATGTAAGAAAAGTAGCATCAATGCTAATAATAGGTAAACAACTGCTTAGAAAACCATCCATACAAGCTTTGAAACAAATAAAAATCCTTTGAAATACATTATTTCCTACTGTTTTTAGAAAACATTTGCTTACGGGATTGGTTTCCATAATTGTAAAACCATATTTTTCAAGACTACCATACGCATCAATGTAACTACCGTTAATTTCTAACAATGCAAGTTCCTTAGCTCTCCAAGCTTTGGAATATGTAATATGCAAACGATGGTCTCTAAGTATATCACACACAATGTGGGCTGGACTATAAGAGTTGTCATCTCTAATTTTACCAATTATTTTATTTCTTACCCATGCGGTAGTAGCCAGTGGATGATGTCCTCCTGTAAATCCACCTGAACATGAATGTCTTGCTTCAAATGTACGAATTTCAAAAATATTACCGTTGCCGACGGCTCTAGCATATACTCTCCAACAACAATTTGGAGAATCACAAGTATATACAATTCTATGGGGATTATTATGTTTAGATGAACAACTAAAATTATATCTAATTGCTAGGTCACTAATAAAATTTCTAAATTCATATGGAGAATTAAATGATTTACCAACAAATAATTCGGAAGTGGAAGAATCTAAATTATCATCATTTGACAAATAATAATCTAAATCTTCTACTAAATCATCACTATTTTCATCGTCAATATCCCTATTTTCAGTCTCAACGTTCTCTTCAATTTGGTTTGTAGCGCTAGGGCCGGCACTAAATTGATCTGGGTTATTACAAAAACGTTGACTACTGGAAATGATATTTGTCCTAGTACTTGATACTGAGGGATTAACGTAAATTTTAATACAAGATGAACCTAAACAATTTTGAACAACAAAATTCCATGCTTCTTCACTATCTACTACTAAAAAAGTATATGTAAAAAACCAACTTATGGTAAAATCATAAGTAATGGAAAACCGTTCACTAATAATATTACGTAAACCGCCTAATGTGATATTATAATAAGTAGAAATTAGATGAGTACTACCTCCTTGATAAGACAATCCATCTAGTATACCTCCATGATTGCAAATAATTGTTAAATTTTGATACATTGTTACAAACTTGTAGCTTACGAATAGATGTTGGAAATGAAAGTTGAAAGCAGCTTCCAAAGAGTAGGATCGAAGAAAACAGCTTCCAAAGAGTAGGATCGAAGAAAAGCTTCTGTCTTTCTTTCTGCAATAGAAGAAGAAGAAGAAGAAGAAGAAGAAGTGGAAGAAAATGAAAAGGTGAATGAGAGCTGCTGCTTCTTCTTCGAAATTCCTATATAAGATAAAAATCTATCCGTTATAATAACGTTACCTATCCTATTTTGAACGTTAGCTACTACCTATATTTTTGAACGTTACGCAGTGAACGTTAGACAGTAGGTTCGCATCAACTGCGAAAAGCGAGCGACTCGTCGCTTTCAGCACGTAAAAGTACGTGAAAGCGACGTAAAAGTACGTGAATTGACGTAAAGTACGTGAATTGGCGGGAAAAAATAATTAAATGCAAAACGCCCTTACAATGGGCGTTTTGCCTGACAGATTCTCTGACGGCTTCTGACGGATTCTCTGGACGCAGATTCGGAAAAAAAAGAAGAAGAAGGTAAAACGCCCTTCCGATGGGCGTTTTCATCTGACATTATTGTCTGTTAACGACGACCGTCTATTCTCAAAAACCGTCAGTGCATTTCAAAAAAAAATAATAATAAAATAGGCAAAACGCCCTTCGGATGGGCATTCTTATGCCTTCAGTGGAAAATTTTCAAACCTTGTACTTCCTATACAATTTGTAATACTATCAGTGCTTTAGGTGAAAATTTCCATAAAAAAAATTGTACAATTTAGTGCAAAAATTTACATCCAGCCTGAAACTTCACAATAAAAAAAATTTGTTCCAAAAATATCTTTATTTATGTTTACTAATTGTAATTGTTCATTAAGGTCACGTTTGCTTTACAAAATAATGGTTTAGGAAAGAAAATACATTTATTTTCTATGTTTGGATGCCAATAGAAAAGATTTAGGAAAGAAAAATGGTTCCCAAAGAAAGAAAAACTAGAATAAAAATTTGTTCCCCCTAATCCAACCAAAGATTTACTTTTCTACTCTAGGAATTCAATCTTCTTTCCAATTTCTTTGGCTTTTCCAAACACTAGTAAGAAAAATATGTGAAAATTATAATCCCAAAGGAAAGAGCAAGAAAATGATTTCCTTTCCTTTCCTTTCCGCGAACAAAACTAGACCTAAATTTAACTTGGATAGTTTGTTAATTACATATAGAAGAAGAAAAAATTAAAGAAATTATCGTTTACTCTTTCAAAGTAGTATGAAATTAGTACGTTCGTGCATATTTTTTTTTAGTAACATTGAAATTAGTAAACTTAATAGGGTGATCTGCTATCACTGTCAGCAGGATTTACAAAACATCAAGACGTGGCATGAATCACATTACTTGCAACTCCTGTTTTTAAGAATCATCCTCCTGTAAACATGAAGGAATGTAGAACCTAGATTGGGAACAAAAGGATAAACTGCCATTAACTTGTTGACATCCTGAGAAGTATCTCATGGTTCAAATATAAAGCAACATAAATTTTGTCTCCCTGGACAGTACAAATATGCAATCAGTTGTACACCATATACTTTGGTGTTGCACTGAACTTCTGGTAGCCTTTGATAACTTTGTTCACTGCATCAAGAAAGTCCTTCTCCGTGACCGTCTTCCTTCGTGCCCTGATAGCATACATCCCAGCTTCGGTACACACACTCCTTATATCCGCCCCTGGAGATCATCAACGACAAAAGAATGTGCATGTTGTCATCTAGATTGTCAACTCGCAAATAGTATTGTCCATCAACTTATCATTTTGCTTTGTAACATATTGTGTATCGTACGGTATACTAACTCTACGAGTTTAGTTCTATACTTCTAAATTCATATAGGAACAAAATTTAATATAATTTTCTCGTAATTTTTTTGTTTTATCTTTACAAGTTTATGTAGTTCTAGAATACAGTTTTTTTAAGTATAAATTACATGACTCAAGTAAAAAAATCGGTACTACTTATCGGCCTATATGTATCGTATCGGATTAACTGATACGTAACAAAATGGTAGTATATCGCATCATAAGATATGTATCGTGTATCCTACGATACAACATAGATTATCGTAATATGACATAATAGAAAAGAAAATAAATAGATCGTGAAAGAATAAAGCTAGATACCCCATAGCCATTTAGAGCATGTTAATCCTATATAACTTGTGGACCTAAAACTTCAGTGTAAAGTTCCAACAGGGAATGTGCACATGAATAACAGTGTAGACTTCCAACAACACCATCAGGTGTCACATTGTGCAATTTCCAAAAATATTGATGATTCTAGAAATTGAGTATATAGTAAAATTCTGCACCGAAGTTTATACTCAAATACCAACAAACAAGGATAAAGATTAATGAAAAGAAAACACATGTAAAAGACGTCTTACCAGTTGAGTTGGGACAGAGACGAGCCAGGAGCTCAAACCGGATATCCCTTTCACAATTCATTGTTCTTGTGTGAATCTTAAAAATCTGTGTCCGGCTCTCCAGATCAGGAAGACCAAATTCAACTTTACGGTCCAACCGTCCAGGGCGTAATAGTGCTGGGTCTAATGTATCAGGTCTGCAAAGTTTTTGAGCAACAACAAAATAAGATTCGGCAATTCTTATTTAAACCAAAACCATGAAGCAAGTTGACTTCTCTCGTAAAAATGGTCACATGGTACAAACTACAAACATCTAGACAACTTTAACCAAGCAGCGGGACAACATAGCAGCATATAAGGTGATCACCTTAAAGACAAACTCAAACAAGGTTAACGAACCAGTAGCATTCTTCAGTTTTGAATTAGATCAGTAAGCAAGTAAACAAATAGCATTAACAAAAATGTAACTTTGTTGGGGGATAAAAAAGACCTTGTATCTTCTGCAGAACTATGAGAACAAGATGTACAACCCAAAACAACAACTAAGCCATTTGAAATTCTTGTTGGGCTCGGAAGAACAAGGTTTACTAGTAAACATGATATACTAAATCTTGGGGGTCTGCTGAAAGAAATTGTATCCGATAACCACAGAGGTATTTGAAAAATTATATCAAATAGGTATTACTTTTCTGAAAGACCATGGCGGATCTTGATAACTAAGTTGTACTTTAGGATAAAAAGCATTAAAAAATGCAATCAAATAGGTACCTGTTTGTGGCCATTAGAACTTTGATATTCCCTCGGGCATCAAACCCATCCAGCTGATTTACAATTTCGAGCATAGTACGCTGAACTTCGTTGTCGCCTCCCACACCGTCATCAAATCGAGCACCACCGATAGCATCAACTTCATCAAAAAACACAATGCAGGCTTTTTTGGAGCGGGCCATCTACAATAAGAAATGAATAAACAACTAAGAGGACAGAAATCTATCTATAGAGAATTTAAAGAAATATCATTGGCTATTAACTTTGAAAAACAGGAATTTAACTTGATTGTACATGTAGGTAAGTTCAACAACCTGAAAAAGTTCCCGGACCATCCGGGCACCTTCTCCAACATATTTTTGAACAAGCTCACTCCCAATGACACGAATGAAACATGCATCTGTTCTATTCGCCACAGCTCTAGCTAGGAGTGTTTTACCAGTTCCTGGAGGACCATAGCAGAGGACTCCCTTTGGTGGGTCAATTCCAAGCTTGACAAATTTCTCAGGGTGAAGCATAGGAAGTTCCACAACCTGAACAATTTTAACATTCTGTTAAAGTAGAATTCTACAATAAAAGCAAGCGACTCCAAAGAGATTAAGCTTTCCTCCTCTTGAAGATATATTCCATCCCAGAAAAACATCCTCACATGAACCAGATAAGTAGCAAAGTATCAATTGCTGCATTTGTTTTATAAAGAAGCCATACATACTTCTCGCATCTTTTCAATCTGCTCCTTGCATCCACCAACATCATTGTACGTGACATCAGGCTTCTCTTCCACCGTCATCATTGTTACACTAGGATCAATTTTTGGAGGCAATGGAATTTGAATCTGGTATTTATTTCTATCAACTCTGCAACAAAAAAGTCATGAAAAGATCTTCAAGCAGATGGATAAAAAAATGATTATAAAGAAATGCTATGCAAGCACATACTAATCTCTCGACAATTTTTTACATAATCTTCAACATCCTATAAATACACCATCTTATAAAAACACCACAATTTAGTGCCATTTTTTCAGAATACTCAAATCAATGTTCTCTGCCTACATGTCTTCCAACTAAATAAGCACAAGAAGATTAAACCAGTAAGGATCAAGAAAGGTCAGGATCTTAGCAGATCATGCTCAGTAGACCAAAATCTTTTAAACGATCAAGATGGTCTTGAAGCTAATATCATTGAGGTATCAGGGTTGATTACATGAATCTTGCTTGCTCAGAATACCACAAACAATGATGACAATGGCATGGCCGATAAGGTTGTGGAATCCATATATCAGCTATTAGATATCAAGGTTTAGATGTTAGGAATAAGCAAATTCTTACATCCTCTCAGTAGAGAGATATCATACGATTATCTCTATGCAAAGTTCTTTGTTCTACAATAGCACTTCTATGCTTCTAATTAAATGCTTTGATCCACGTGACTTAACCTAAAATGCTGAAACATACAGCTGTTCTTGTGATGCTTATACACAGATGTTTTCGTACCTCTCTGAACTGTAAAGAAACTTGTGCTGTTTTCTGCTCTCGTGTGCAGTAAGTAAAATTAATCCTAGTAGACCATTATAATCTTACCGTGAAAGTACAAGTCTATTCCCTATAACATCAATATTTAACAATGAATTAACAATCCAATTTTCAATATTTGAGATTCATTCAAAATCTAAAATAATGTCCTCATTACTTATCATATATATCCTGCAAGAGCATCAACCAGACATGGATCTTAATAGAAACAACTGCTCTATCCATTCCAGGATCTCAACCAATATATATCAATATACAAACTTAAAGAAAACACTTAACCTATGAAGCATAGGCACCAGAACAAGTACCTGGTACGGTCCCTATCCGGTACACCAATACAAAATTTTCTAAAAAATCATGGGGTGTGTGTGTGTATATATATATATGAGGAGGGATCCGCATCCCCTCACTTCTGCATCCCCCCTCCATCCCCATGATCACAATCGTTGGATTGTGTTTAAGTCAATCTAATCTTAACCGTTGATTTGAATGGTTCAAATCAAAGGTTAAGATTATACGACTTAAACAAGATGCTATATAATGATACTTCATGACATCATAAGAGTAAACTAGGAGTCTATATTTACTTATCAAGTTATCACAAGCCATCAATGGAATTTTAGTCTAAAAGTAAAAAAAGAAACTTGATTTCTAATACAAAAGTACTACTTATACTAGAAAGTACCCATGAATTACCCAAATTTAAAATTGAAAATCCAAAGAAATAAAAAGTTTGGTACTTTTGCGGTAAGTACCCATGAGTACTCGACAAGTACCATTACCTGGTACGGGTACGCCTTCCTAGTTGGAGTACCCGTTCTTAATACCACTTAACTAACATGGAGTTTAACCTGACTACCTATCGTCCCCTTAAGACTCCAAATGAAGTGATAGATAAACTGAAAGACTTCCCAGAAAGGGGTGAATACGAAGTGCAAACTAACCAAGTACAATGAAGTTTTAAAATACATTGACGGCACATTTGGTTTATTAGTAAATCACAACATTATGTGATATCTGCCAGTTTTCAAAACAAGATGTTCCATGATTTCTATGGCTTTTGACAAATATCCAAATCCTAAAATTCCTTCAGTCAAGGGTTTTGCAAATTTCTACTCTGATTACAAGCTAGGAAGCACGGACACTTCAAAAATCTGGGCCGTGTCGTGTTGGATCCGTATCGGACACACTAAATAAACGGCGTCTGTATGTGTCACCGTGTCGTGTTCGTATAGGTGCCCATGCAACATAGATTACAAGTGTGATATTTCATGCTTTAGCTCTTGCATCTATTAATGTTAAATCCTACAAGCAAATGCGTAAAAGAAAATGTCAATTTAGAATTGGAATAAACAAAATCAAGAAACCGAAGGAATCATAGTTCTATATTGATAAATTAGTGACAGCAGGAAACTAATGAAAAATATAATATTCTCAAATAGAAGTCAGTCGAACTGTTAAATAATGTCATTCATCAATAGGCAATGAATAACCACCACTACCAAGAAATTGTATTAACTGTCTTTATTGGAAGGTTCTCAAGCAAAGGAAATTGAAATTTACCCAACACGCATCCCTTCTTCAATATCTGTTGGAGAGACCTTGTCACCAAGGCCAACTACGAACTGTATAGACAAAATAAAATCAATTAGTTATATCTGTCAAAGTCTATTAGACATAAAAATATCAGATGTACTAAAGCAAAAAACTGTTAGATGAAAACAATGAGATTAATGACCGCATCCCTGAGAATAGGATATACCTTGGCAATCTGCTTAACATTTATAACATATTTGGCATCCTCAGTGTTTGGGTTTATAATCTTTGTACACCTTGCAACCTGTATCAGCAATAAACAGATATCTCAGAATTTCAAATGTTCCAAGCAACAGTTTATACATCCAAGTGCACTAATTGAAATATATAGATAAGAAGCTTAGCAATTCGTAATATGCAAGAAGCAACTCAAAATGTTTAGAAGTGCAAAAAGATAATATTCATTTTATAACAGAATTAGGAGTTCAACCTGGAGGGGTTGTTCTTCTTGCATCATTTGCTTGTCAGATACTAAATCCCACTGGCTTGGTGCAGCTAAACCAGTGTCTGACTCCTTGATTCCTGTATGTTATAGTTGGGGGAAAAAATACTGCTTAGATGTAAGTATAGGGGCACATCCAACTTTTGGTTAGAAATGTATCCATTATTGTCACAAGATGATGGTAGAAAACAGTCAGAGAAATTTAGTTCTAAAACGCAGACAAAAAAAACGTATTTTGCGTGAAAGACAGAACCAGCATAGGAGATGGTCATTGTATTGTTAGAACTGAAACAAGTTTGTGATAACCAGGGAACAGTTGCTATAATTGTCTAAGGGTCCATATGGGTGATAGAGCAATGATTGTTCATATATTTTCTCAATAGACAGCTATTTCTGTGTAAGCCTACACTACTCAGAGGGGTGTCAAAGTGTTGGAGGACTTTATATTTTGCTTCAGGTTTAGTTTCACACACTTCTAAATCCATACAATTAATACAACAAAAGAAAAGTCATCACAAAATAATACCAAAATTTTAAGTTTTAACCAACAAAGTTGATCCTATCGAACTCTCATTTGATTTGAAAATCCTTCTGAGTTCATTCCTGTCATTGGAGAAGTCCTCAATTGACCCTAGTTTTCTTTATCCATAATATGCCAGTTTTTATAGGCTCGCATATGATTCTTTCGATGTGTGTATTCTTAATTACTACACATATTCGTGTGTATATTCTCAATTACTAGCATCTGTTATTTTGCGAAAAATGTCCTGGTCTTCAACTGCATCTGCACTCAACTCATCCTTTTCTTCTTCAAAAGGATAGCTGGAACATGGAAAAAAAAATTGGAACTCCACTAGCCAGAGACTGGGGAACGATAGGGTATGGTTCTAGGATCACTTTAGCAAAACCAATAATGTGGTCTCGAATTTAGCACATTTTACAATCCTGTGAGCATATAGACCAAGGTAGCAAGGTTCAAAAGCTCGGTTTCAAATCATTCATACGAATACTAGTTTCAGTAGTTTCTAGAGGTCTCGTTGGTTTTGAATCAGTCGGTTTTTGTAGTTTCATCTCTTTTGATATCCGTATCGGCTGATAACGTAAAACCTTCATATATATATAACTAAATTTGAAAGTTGTAGTTTCAAATTTCTCTAACGAGGTATAAGCATCATCCAGTTTCGGTTACCATTACAACTATCGGTACAAGGGTTTAGAACTTGAGACTTCTACATTTCTCTCTGGAATATTTGGATTGTCCGATTTAGAGCCCCCAACAAAACAGTTCCAAATAAAGAAAAGGGAGTTCCCATAATGGATGTGAAGTTTTCTACATTTCTCTTTTTTTTAACATAAGGCCAGTCATTATTGACTATTTGACTGTACTTGTCCTGAGCTACTAGCCCCAAGACCCCCTCCCATTTTATTCGCCCGGGCTGGGAGTCGAAACAATGCCCAACCCTCTCCTTTCTTACCAGTGCTACCAATGGTCCACCCCCTCGGTGGCCTGTATCCAATTCTTACCACTATCCTTTATAACACGTACAACATTCTACAAAAACTGACTCATAACAACCCAACCAGTCATTACATAGAATGGTCACATTGAATGTCACATTCACCATAGCTCTTCATGCACATCTTGTTACTTTAAGAGGGTCTAACTCCATCCATCACTACATTCTTCAGTATATTTAGTCAGGAATATTGACCAACATACTAAATGGCCTTGGACTTTATCATCCCATTTTAACTGTGCTATAACTGTCACAGTTCAAGTAATTTTGCACCCACAACGCCAAGACTCTCCAACCTAAGCCCAAGTCATTCTAGATCTCACATAATGCTCATCTTGCTTAAGCCCTCCCCCTGTACCACATAAACTATGTTAACTGCTGGTGAAATTGCACAACATAAATTACAATATCAAATGTTAACCACTGGTGAAACATGCATTGCATCTGAAACATTTTCAGGTTATCAGACTTAATTCTCCCACTTGTCACAATCATACTGCCATCTTGTACATATAAGTTCTCGCGGTGCACTCCCCACACCTTCATTGATAAGCCACCCTCCACTTTCTTTAATACTCCAAATCTTCTCTAAGTAGAATAAGAATACATCATCTTCATTCTTAGTGCTATTATTTAACTAACTTTGTTTTCTCTTCCACATTGAAACTAACTTGTCAATAGACTCAATACGCATCTCATTAGCATTAATATGTTTTCGTCCTTTTTTTTGTTCCAAGTATGTTATCAGTATTATCCAGCCAACCCCAAAATTATGGGATAAAGGCTTTGTTGTTGTCCTTATGTTATCAGCATTTTCCTTTGGAATTGTTGAAGAGTAGTTTAGTGATCATCATTCTATGCATTTATTGTTCTATGTATTTTCCATTTCTAGTAAGGTTTAGTGATGTCACATGTTTTGTAGTCCTATAAATGTTTGGCCAAGAGCACTAATGAAAGTCATCATAATTGTATTCACAATGTAGCCTACTCTTTCAACAGAAATATTACAATGAAATTAAAATTCCAAGGTACAACAATGTGTCAATGAGATCATGACAAGAAATAACTCGCTGTTTTGACTGCTTAAAGTAAGTTCAACATCATAATTCAAGAGGATGAGCCAATGAAGTCAGTTTCTCTTGGAAAAAGAAAGTTAATGAAGTTCAATGAAAATGGATCGTCCTGTGGAGATGCATGTAGGTGGATTGTGAGAGAGGAGGGGTAAGAACACTTCTCTTTTAACATTCATCAAATTTAGATAATCAAACCTCAATGAGATAAACAGACTAAAAGTTGTGTCCCAGCCAATGAACCAGTTACACACACCAGCTGCTATAATATGTGTATACACTAAAAAGAACATCTCACTACCACCTAATATATCAATGAATACTGGGAATTGTCTGTTGATGCAATGATTATACTTCTTAAATCAAGGTCTGATTTGGTAATTTGTTCAGGAAACTACACAGCTAATTTTACATATTAACATTAGTCAAGATTAAGGTTCTGCAAAGCGCTAGGCGCTAGTCGGGCGGGCTCCCGCCGCCTAGCACCTAGCACGCCTAGGCGGCCGCCTAGATCTAGGCGGTTCAAAAATAAATAAAAATATCCCAAAAAAACTACTGAAAATTGCAGAAAAATTCCATAAAAGCCCAAAACATGCATAGTCGGGGGTCTAGACAGGTGCCTAGGCGGGCATTGGGCGGGCACCAAAGATCAAACTTGTTACACCTCTCTATCGAGATCAACAAAGATCAAACTTGTTACAGAGAAAAGTCTACTTCTCAGTCTATTTATCAAATTCAGGATTGGATAAAAATGCTAACCAATTTCAATGCCACATGAATACCTTTTTATATCTACAAAAACTCTCTTAAAGAGCACACAGTCATATTCTAGTTCACTCTAAAGTAAAAAAGTAAACATTTGACACTTAATCAGTAACATATTTAATGAACAGATATTCAGTTTATTTTCACAATTCCCTCATACAAGCCCCTAAATATTACTGCAATGCTAGATTTTACTTTGTAGTCTAAAAATGGGAGACTTTGACTTCCCAAGTATATGAAACATGATTAACTTAATAAACTATACTTTGAAATTGGTAAGGACTACTCCAAAAAAGAATTATAATTAGAGCCTTGAATCCAACGTCATAAAAAAACTCACATTAAATAATTACAATAATCAATTCCTCTTTATTAATTCTTGAAATGCATGTCATCATTTTTATTAAATTTGATAGTATATTTCGAAATTCCTTCAAAATGAACATACAACATTTTCATATAATACATGATTACACGTCAATCACATATGTGAATTGGATTACAAGTCTATAGAGCTATGGACTCATATCGCACTGTTTATATGGTATATTACCCATTGTGAAACATCCACTATGACATCCCCGATTACTACTATTAAAACGTAATATTCCCATAAAAACACTTAATGGACGGGGTAGAAGTAGAACTACTTCTGCAAGAGGGTCCATCAAATTAGATACAGTTAAGGAGGAAAACACTCTCTCCTTAACTTTGAAATGCATGTCATCAGTTTTTCTTAAATTTGATAGTGTATGTTGAAATTCCTTCAAATGAAAATATAATATTTTCTTATAATATATCTCAATCACGTGTGAATTGAATTACAAGTCTGTCGAGCTATGGACTCATAACGCACGGTTTATATGGCATATAGCCCATTACGAACGATCCACTATAACACACCCATTGACTACTAAAAGTAATCTTTCCATAAAGACCACTTAATGAACAGGTAGAAGTAGAACTACTGCTGCCAGAGGGTCCATCAAAATTAGATGCAGTTAAGAGGAAACACTCTCTCCTTAACATTGACAAAAGATTCAGGAAAAATAATCTTCAAATTCCTCCTATCCCCCCAATGCAGCAACATGAGAGAAAAGAAGAAACCCACTTACAGACACAAAACCCATTCTTTCTTTCTTTCTTTTTTCATCAATTCTCACAACTGCTTTACTAAAACATCTTCTCCTATATCTCAACATAGGTAGGACCTAAAAAGACTAAAAAAAATAAGATCAGGATTCAGGATCATTGCAACTTCTACATGCAGTTACCACCTAATACTTGCAATTATACTATGAAAGAAAAGAATGGAAATTGTTTTCACAAATTCTAATGCTTTACTCCACAAGTGGGGCACCAAAGTACCAACACCATATATCAGAAACTAAGGAATGTACTTGACAAGAAGAAAAGGCGGCAATCTAAGGTGACAAGCAACTTGAGCATGGGCATGATATGATCTGAGTCTCCACAAACTTCTTCCTAGAACCCTCATGTGAACAATATAACTCTTAAGTTACTGACATCTCAAAAGTATGGCACTGAAGACGTAACAATCACTCAAGTTCAATGTGAAGTGATATCACCACTAACAACTTCTCTTCCTTACATGCTTTGGACTAGATCATGTACTATAAATCTTATGCCAACTAGTATGTAGCTAAAATCACTAGGATTCAGAATTTGGCAGCCAGTACATATATTAATTATTAAGGTCAGATCCAAGTTCCAAGGATTCTACTGAACCTGGATTGAGGAGATGAAGGGAGAAAAAACAATTGAGCATCACCACCACACTAGCATTGAAAGAATTTTCTTACCCACAGTTTCTCGACCATATTTGATCCCTCGTATTCTCAATTAATGTGAAATATCTCGTCTAACTTTGACTTGAGGCTAAAAAGACGAGGTGAGGCGCATAGATTGGTTCAGGGTAACTGGTCCTCCCAAACTATTTTATGTTATCACATCCAACTGTAATGACAAGTATACACATACAGTATGGATAATATCACATCCAACTTTGACTTGAGGCTAAAAAGAAGAGGTGAGGAGCATAGATTGGTTCAGGTGAATGTAATGACAAGTTATCACATCTAACTTTGACTTGAGGCTAAAAAGAAGAGGTGAGGTGCATAGATTGGTTCAGGGTAACTGGTCCCCCCAAACTATTTTATGTTATCACATCCAACTGTAATGACAAGTATACACATACAGTACGGATAATGTGTCAAATTAACCAGGGTGAATAGATTAAGGACCTATTGCCCAAGGACTCCAACCCATCAGCATTCCGAGCACAGATGTGGATACGAAATATAATTACAAGAGTACGATATAGAGAACTTAGGGCCTATAAGTTGTTTTAGTCGTTTTAAAACAATTCCATATTCATTACAGAGTAATGTCAATTATAATTCGTAGAAATTAATCCATGAAAACTGAAGGAAGAAAGGCACACAGGGATATAACTGCCACTTACCACATAGATCGTTGACTTTCTTTGCCATTTCCTTAATTTCCTTCTCTGTCTTCTTAATACTTGTGGAGTACGGCCCAAGACCCTGTAACAAACAGTTCATAGAAGAATGAGACGATAGTACAAATGTCTCCACACAGAATAGCCACCACATCGAAAGAATAGAGCATAAACTAGGATTTTCAGTTTACATATACACCATAATGACATTTTTAAAATGGAAGTTTGGACTTCTTGCTGGATTTTCAATACCTTTGGCCAAAATTCACAGATCTATTAATATTAGTCGACCAATATTTGAATTATTAAGCAAGTGATTAATATTGATCAAATATGTTGTCACATCCCAATATGTACCGTGTATCGGTTTGCTTGATTACCATATCGTGTATACATTATCACATGGTAAATACATTGGAAAAGTAATAAAACATAGAAAGGTAAACTAAACACATTAAAGAAACAATAAAGAGTATCATTAAGCAACTAAGTGACGATCATTATAAAGCCGGTAACTAAATGTAAAAATAAAACAACGCAAGTTAGATGACCATCCTAACTTCTTAACATTCATAGATTTATCCATTTGACAACATAAGGTCCTTGATAGAAACAATGGTCAATGAAGCACCAAAAAGAAAAATCCAAAAGCAAAGGAGAAAGCTCAATAAATGGACAGAAAAGAAAATGAAAGAAAAAACACAAAATTGTATCGTATCAGACGTATCGTGCCGGAGGATACGAAAATGTATTGCACAATCTCTTTTCCCATCTGATACACATTTACTGATACAATTACGATTCGTATTGAAAACCTGTTGTATCCTATTATCATGTGTCACATGAGATTAACATAGTTGATCAATCATAACAAAAGTGACAAAAATCATAACAATAACATTGCACCAAGTAGCCCAAAGAAAAAGCCAATATTCTACTCTTCAAGACCATTCCCATCCACCAAAATTGAAGAAATTGGATATTTCCAACAGTTTACTAAAATTGACCAGATAAACCATTACTTTCTGCTAAGTTTCATCGGAAATTTGATATGGTAATAACCAAGAAAGCACAAACACTTCAAAAATCAGTGTCATGTCCATGTTCCATCATCTTGAACAAATATAGGGCACAATACTGACTCCAAAAATATGCTAGGACACTCCAAAATTAGTGTCTTGTCTATATAGCCATGTCTGAATAATCCCATAGGAACAGTATTGCTCCACATTGTCAAAAATAACATCCTCGTCCAACAAAATTGATAAAAATTGGACCTTTTCAGTGGGTTGGTTATTATTACAAAAGATTACCAGATAAACCATTACATTATGCAAATTTTCATTAGAAACATTGAGAGTAATAACCTAGAAAGCACAGACACCTCAAAAGTCATTGCCATGTCTGTGCCTGTGTTGCACCATTCCACGTATCGGCAGAACATGACAAGGACACTCCAAAATACACCAGTACCCACCAAAATTAGTGCTGCATCCGTGTTGGCCAGTCTGTAGTGTTTCGTGCAGCAACTATTTAATACTAAAAAACATGCAACTGAAAAAGAAAACCTAACCCTAGTTCAAGAAATCCCCCAACCTAGGAAGCCTGTGTAAACAACAACAACAAAAACCTTTATCCCAAATTTGCCAAAATCCTAAAAACGACCAAGCCCTGGATTTTTCACACACCAAACCCTAACTAAGAAGGATATAGTAAAACCAAGGAAGCACGGACGATTCAAAAATCAGCACCATGTCTGCTACATGTTGTATACGTATTGGATAAACTCGTACAATCCAAAATACACTAGTACACTCAAAAACTAGTGTTGTGCCCGCCTAGTGTCATATTTCTGCGCGTGAATCACAATAACTATTCAATACCCAAAAAAGTAAACACGAATCTGCAAAAGAAAACCTAACCCTAAATCAGGACTTCATCCGAACCGTCCGAAATCGTCATAATCCCCAAACCGCTTGAAACCCTATAGGCAAGCATGGATCTTTCAAACAGTTTTGTACTAAAACTAACCAGAAAAATCATTACTTTCTGCCAATTTTGAACTGAAAAATCCAACCTAGTACTAACAAATCCTCCCTAGACGACCGAGCTCTATAATTCTCACGAAACGAAACCCTAATTGCAAAAAAAATAGATTGAGGAGAACTTCTCACGTAGGTTTTGAGGAGGGCAATGTCGTCCTCATCGAGCGGGCGGGGGTTCTTCTCGTTCAGCTCATCCTCGGGTTCGGGCGCCATGGCGGTGGGGATCTAGATCTCTTATAGGAGCTCCGAAAAGAGTCGTTTTGTTGGTCTCTCCTCTTGTTGCTTCTTGTTTGCTCCAAGAAGCAAAGGGAACAACAAGAATGGGGGGTTTTAAAATTAAGAGAAATTTTGAGTGGCACCCCACTTTATTTAACCATATTCAAGGTACACCCCACAAGTTTACAATAATGTACAACACCCCCCACATTACACATTTTCCGTCCAAAGTTAACAATTGACCGCTTTTAGGTATAATTTAGGACCAAACTATCCCTCACGTGTTGAGAGCAGTTAACTTAAAATTGGAAAATCCTAAACTACCCTTTCTTCTCTAAACGACCCCCATCTTCCCTACAGAATTATAATCTCTCTCTCTCTCTCTCTCTCTCTCTCTCTCTCTCTTCCACTCCCTCTTCTCAATTCCTCTATAGTTCTGGCATAAGCTTACCGAGCAGAAGAGGAAGGTGAACTTTCTCAAGTGTCTTAATTTAGTCAGTACTCAATCTTTTCTTTTTTACTTGCAATATTGACTTGCTAAATTCCTAGTTTTCTTATGCAGGTGTATGACGACTACGGGAGGTGGGACAAGAAGAGGTACAACAAAGAGCTACAGGAATATCGGGAGAGGGAGAACGGAGACGGGAAAGATGAAGGAAGTGGAGATGGCCGAGGCGGAGCCGACTAATGTGAAGGTGGTAGAACGATGAACTTGAGTTCTGGTTGGATATTCAAATCTCCAAGAATTTGCCATCTATAATGCCTGTGATATTGTAGTTTTGAATCCCTGGAGGAACTTGCAGCATGTTAGTGATTTGGTATTTTTGATCAGGAATAAATGTTAAAATGTACATATGTTTTATTACTAGATTAATTTGCTCAAAGGAGGAAGTGTTAGAATATAGAGGAATTGAGAAGAGGGAGTGGAAGAGAGAGAGAGAGAGAGAGATTAGAATTCTGTAGGAAATAGGGGAGTCGTTTAGAGAAGAAAGGGTATTTTAGGGTTTTCCAATTTTAAGTTCACTGCTCTCAACACGTGAGGTACAGTTTGGTCCTAAATTATACCTAAAAGCGGTCAACTGTTAACTTTGGACGGAAAACGTGTAATGTGGGAGGTGTTGTACATTATTGTAAACTTGTGGGGTGCACCTTGAATATGGCTAAATAAAGTGGGGTGCCACTCAAAATTTCTCTAAAATTAACTTAAGCAAGTCAATCCTTTTAAATTACTATATAATATGAAAATTTTAGGTTTCACTTAATGTTTTATTTTTTTTAAAAAAAAACTATATTTATTACAAAAAATTTGCTACAGAGTAATATATTTTCATAAAATTACAGTAGAGATAACAAGTTTGGCAAAATTGTAAAGAGAGATACATTCCGACAGATGAACTGGCGGAAATTGGACGCATCCAATTTCCGCCAGTCAGTCTGGCGGAAATCAAGCGCCTCACTTTCCAGTTTGCAACAGTCAGTCTTAGGGTGGGGGACAGCAGCAGACGGTCTTGGGGTGGGGGGGGGGGCTTTGTTTGTATGCAAATGAAGGGGATAGATTGTGTGGGTGGGAGGAGTTGAGGGTGGTAGGTTTATTGAAAGGTGGGAAAGTAAAAAAATTTGGGCAGTGGGATGGAAGTGTCTGCTAGTGAGAGATGGAATCAGAGGAGAGATGGAGTTCATGTTATAAGAGGGATTCGTTCCTCCTCCAGAATCAGAACCAGAAGAGAAGAGAAGAGAAGAGAAGAGAAGCAGAAAGTAAGGAGCATAACAAAGTAGAGAGGTAAAAATATTACAAGAATTTCGATTATGATTTTATTTTCTTTGTTTGTGTTTATTATCTTAGATTTTGGTATTAATAACAGATGGCTCGCCAAAATGACGAACTTATTCCGGCGGACCCACCACAGACGAGATTATCCAACAACGTCAAACTCATATCTCAAGATTAGTATTTTCTGGAAAGGTATACTAAATTTTAGATAAAATATTATTATGTATATTTTTGTTTTTGTAGTAATAATGATCATTTTGTAGTAATTAATTTTTATATATAGTTATATGATTATCCTGGCGATATACGAATGCGAGAGCATGGGACATGGTGTTATGAACACAACTTTGGGTGTTGGAATTTAACTAGCAAACAAGAGGCTATGTTGGTCATATTCAGATTTAAATACATTGACGAGATAAATTTTTTACGTCATGATATAGATTTAATTTTCAGCCTAGTGGAACGTTGGTGGCCTGGACGAAATACGTTTCAGCTACCAGTTGGTGAAATGACTATTACTTTAGCTGATGTAGCAAATATTGTAGGATTACCTATTACGGGTGAACCTATAATATTTGATGAGTCATTTTCAACTTATACTGTAATTATGGAGTATCTAGGTGTGGGGCCACCAAAATTAAAAGGAAAAAGCTTAGTCACATTTTCCTGGCTCCGTCGCAATTTCATGCACCTAGATCGTATTGACGATGACGAAGAGGTATTTGTATATGAAAATCGGGTATGTACAACAGATAATGTTAATATTTATATCGTATCGTATATACTGCTAGTTTAACACGTATTAATTTTTTGTAACTTTTTCGTTATATGTTTAGGTCATTTCTTACACAATGGCCTACTTACTCGGCTTAATAAGTGTGGTTGTCTTTTCCGACTCATCAAATATGGTAAACTTGCATTATCTACCATTCTTGGAAGATTTGACCGCACCTACATGTCACGCATGGGGAGCATCAATGTTGGCATATTTATACGCCTCCATGTCAGATTTTTTACGCGTGCTGTCAGATAATAAAGTTATGAAAAAGTTAAATGGGTGCATGACTTTAATTGCAGAAAATCAAATATTGGACACAAAGATTTTGAACAGAAAATACTTTTTTTATTCATAACTTGATAGGATTACAAAGTACAAAGCTTGCGACTCAAATGCCACAATTTGATTACATATCTCTTTCTTTGAAACTCTTTTCAAAATAGCCATAATGTCCATATATCATATCCTTTTATTACATAGTCGAAAATGAAAAAGACACCTTCAAAGAAAAATTTGCAACTTGACTGGAAATGAAAAGTAGCTTCGAGAGATTCCACAAGCTCTACTGGGCTGGACGAGCTTTAACGCCTCACTTGAAATCCCCATGTCTCCTTGTTAGCTGAAAAGGATGCCCACAATATGGGTCAGTACACATCTTGTACTGGCGAGCGGCTTTTGGCCGAACTCACAAATATCTGCACTAAGTCAACATGTGGAGCTAGCATACATTTATTATGTGTTCTTTCTACTTGTCTAGGTTCTTTTTAACAATTCATAAGAAACATGAAAGTAGAAACATTTCATAACAATCTTACCCGTCGCCGACAGTCATCCCTGCATGAAAAAGGTTAGCACAATTTGCATATATAAAAATCGTACTTATTTTCCATCCCTGCATGTTAGGTTTGTAATGATTCTTGTCTATATGCATGAACCTAACTATTTGTTGGTCCACGAGTCATTCTCCGTGATTAGCCGCTGTGACTCTTGGTTCAGCTCATCGCTAATGGACACTCTATATACCCCTCTGATCGCGAGGTTTCTTTACCTCAAGGTGTTACTCTAATCCCCCTAGGTCGAGTAGTTCAGGCGCCCCCAAACTGGTCGTGAGGATTGCCCTTGTGCACAAGTTGTCTGAGACCAATGCATGAATGCAACTCTATCAAGCAAATCTCTATTATGACAACATATGCATCGTTCAGTATTTCCGTCTTACTCTTTTTCTCTATACGGCATGCCGTATCCTCTCTGTCATGTAACTTTAGCAACATTTACCGAAATCTCTTTGCATCATAATAAAGAGCTGGTAACATCCATATCGAACACGAGTAAGGCAACTGTTCTTTGATTTTAGCATCTGAGTCAATTTTTGTTTATTATCTTTTGTTGGTTGGTATCGTTGATTAGCGGGACGAGGCAACAGAGTGGACTAGAGATCATTTTTACTAGGACGTGGAGATAAATGTTTGTCCGGTTAAAGCAACTCACCAAAAGAATCTTGTTCGAGAGAAGGAGGGACTTCATGCAACGTTCATGTGCCGCCTATGCGTCCTCTTGCGTTGGCACCAACATTTGATTAGCATACTTCGGTCTCTTTCTCTCAAGATTCGGAATGAATGGGCAATGCGATGAAAGCGAACAATAAAAACCAATCACCGAAAACGTATTCATCAAAACTAAGCAGCAAAAGAAAGCATCCAACAAAACTCTTGGATTCATTTTAATAGAAGTCGATCCATTAATTGGAAAGGTTCATTGCATTTCATCCGTGATCAATCGATACCGGTAAAGATTTTCCCAAATACTCAGTTCAAGACTGAGCCAGCAAGCCGTGGGTATTACATAGTGGACCGCGATGAGCGGGACACTACAGCCAGTGCAGCTGTAAGAGCTAGAAAAATGATTCCTGGACGGAATTCTAGATTTGAGACACATGGCGTGGCACGACTATCTGAGCCGATGTTAGATGTAGAAGATGGTTAGTTTTAATCTCCTATTTGATTAAAATTATTATAAAATTATATGCTCATATTTGTTGAATTGGTGCAGCATTTGGGAGTAATGCATATAGAACTTGGTGGGGAGCTCATCGTATAAGTAACAAATTATACTATTATGAGGAGCCTCGATTCCAACCACGAGCTCTAGATGATTCTAGTCAGCGTAAATTTTATCATCATATGATTGGGATGGTACGTATTGCTTTAATATAATCTTTGTGTTTATAGTACTTACTTATTGTCACGACCCGCACCCAGAGGAAGGGCACGAGAACGTGGGTACGTTCAGCCTATGCCGCAGTGTCGGTGGTAGAATGCTGTATAGTTCGTCTATAACATCTAACATTGTAACACCAGTTTTTAAAATGAGGGTAATTTTAAAATTTTGTAATTTTAGTCTTTTAATAATGATATTTAAATCATGATATGATTTTTAGTAATTTTTAATCATTTTAAAACTATTTTAAATCATGATTTATGATTTTGGTATTTTGATAGTGTAACCTTGGAGACTGGTTGACCTAGAGCCTAACCATGTTATTGGGATACTTATTTGTCATTTTAGCCTAGAGGGTATTTTGTCATTTTTAGGGTTATTTGAATTTAATATAATTTATTTGAATTTATGATTTATTTTGAGTTGATTTGAATGATGGTTGAATAGGTTGACTTTGACTAATATTGACCTTGATGGACTGACCAATTAGCTAACCCTAGTTATGAGTGCCTTGGTTAGGTTATGTGATCTTAGTCTAATCTAAGTTAACCCATGTTTAGTCATTAGAATCAAGATCGCAATAGGTGACCTATTGATTAGGGGTTTTGGTTCATGACTTAAGAACATTGGAATCATGACTTATGACTTAACAAGTAGAGGCCCAAAGCCCAACCCATTAGCTAACCCTAACCCTAACTCTATGGCTGGCCACACCCACATAGGAATTCCCACCTATTTATACTTTCTTCCATTAGGTTAGCCTCCCTTTAGAAAGAGTTGCAAAGTTGGAAAGAAAGGTTAGTTCTAAACTTCCTAAAACCCTATAAATTCCATTTTAATTCTTTTTCTTCCCAAACCAATTGCATTAGGTTCTAATTAGCTTTCTCTTACTGTTCATGGAGGCCAATCCCAGTTGGAGAGTAATTTGGAGAGTTTGGCTAACAAGGAGAAACCCCTCCTTTGGAGCTTTTTATTGGAATTTCAACATATAGGTAAATCCCTTTTTCCTCCACCAAATTTCGTTTTCTTTGCATGGATAGGAAGTCCTAGGAGTCCCCTAGCTGCTAGCATAGGTTTGGTGTCGAGTGGTGTCCATTTCGTGTCTGTATCGGACACGTATCAGTGCATACAATAGGTGTTTGATGAAATGCCTGTGAGGATTCTTTTTACTGTTTTTGGAAAAAAATTTGAACAAAAATATTATTTTTAATGTGCCTTCTGATTTCCCTAACCTAAACCCACGTTTCTGTGTCGTGTCGTGTCCATACGATAGCGTGGACACAGCCTCGCGCGCGGCTAGGGTTTTCCCTGCTGTTCGTGGTCTCATGCACACTGCACAGGCCACGTGACGAGCAGTGGTTGGACATGGAGGTGGGGGCAGTGTCTTCGAACCTGTCCCCCAAGTCTCATGTCTAGCGGCGTCGTGTCGGACACGCCAGGACTCGCGTACTGGTCACACGCGCGCGCGCGTTCAGTCTGAATCGCGTACTGATACGCAAGTCGTGTCCACTCTGGACACGACGTGGTCGTGTCGTGTTGGGTCCTATGTGTAGTCTGACACGTGGGCTACACGTGGGCATGACCACGAGACCCCACGTATCGTGTGTCGTGTCCTACAGACACGTGCACGTGTGCACGA
Organism: Iris pallida; assembly: GCA_029216955.1. Lineage (NCBI taxonomy): Eukaryota > Viridiplantae > Streptophyta > Magnoliopsida > Asparagales > Iridaceae > Iris > Iris pallida. The sequence continues at coordinate 3,973,991 of JANAVB010012195.1, forward strand.
CACTATTTTCCTTTTCCTGTACACTGTCCAGTTTCTATTTTCCTGTGTTTAATTCCATTTTAATTGTTTAAATTTATGATTAAATTATCATTTTAGATCTTGTACATGGTTAATAATCTCTATTAGTTGATTTTGCAAGATTGGATTAGGTTTTATTGAGTGTATGGAATATTTGATGTTGAGTGGCTTTCGAAATCAATGAATATGACTGATACATATTCCTATTTCCTATTTCCCTTATGTTCATCCTATTAATCTGATTTATAATTAATGTTTAAGTATCATGTTTGAGCCTACATGTTATTTAGTTCATGTTAGTTCAATTTTACATATTACATTAGGTTGTTTGTCATGGAATGGAAATTAGACATTGAGGTTTGGACTGATACATTTTTTCACTGTTTTAAATCCTGAAATTATTTCCTGTTACAACTAATTTTTCCTGTTAAAATTTCTATTCTAATTCATCTACATGTGTAACTACATCCCTACAATGTGGAATACTGGTTGTGATAGGATTTAGGTTTCAATTTTGATTTTTGATATGGGATGGACTGTTTGGTATTGACTGATACATTCAATTGAATGATTGTTTCAATTCTCAAAAATGAGAATTGACTTCCCTTTTAAATACCTGAATTGATTTCCTAGCCTTAACTGAGTTGAAATTGTTTCATATTGATTCAATGTGATGGGGGTTATTCCTGAGAATCGATTTCATTTCTTAATAACCAATGTACAGCTTACTGTTTTTTTCCTATTTCCTTGTAGTCACACACACACACAACCACTGTTCTCCCATCTCACTTAGACACTCACACTTGAATCTTGTACTATTTTAACTGAGTTTCACCCACACCAGTGACCTTATTTTCCTGTTATACACAGGTTAACTATTCCCTGTTTTCCTATTTTCCTATTGACACTCTATCTAACTATGGCTATGTGACACATTATGCACATCACTGATTTATTACACACACATTAACACTGTTACAACCTATTACACACACACACTCATACACATCTAACACATTATATTGGGTTTGATTTTGTTTTATATATGTAATGTATTAGGGTGTTCAAAATGTTGGGATTGGTTAGAGTCACCATTTTTTGATACTTGAGTTGGGTTGTTTGATTGAGGTTCTAGGAGATGTTAGGGACTGAACTGGTTCAATCCAGGTTGGGTTCTGGAAGTTGTGTAAGGGTTAGAGGGAATTGGCCATGGTTGGCCTGGCTTGCTTGCATTGCAGTAGCTAACAGCAGCAGGCAGTGGCTTTAGCAATAGCAGTAGGCAACCGCCAGCTAGTTGGCTGCATGCGTTTGGCAATTGCCAAGCAACAGCAACTGTTGCAGTATACCCTGTGGGCTGCAAATGCAGTAGTGAGCAGGAGGATCCATGTTACTAGATATGTGATAGTGTCCCTAGTGCCTAAGACTGGTATTAAGTTAGTGTTTAGTTATAGGAAGGATAGGTGTCTGTGATGTGGTTGAGTGTTTGTGAGTGTGTGCTTGATTAGCTTAGAGTATCAAATAGAGTCTAGGTGAGAGTTTAAGATGTGGGTCCAGGAGAGGGCATGGGCCATTGGCCACATGGTTTGAGAGGGTGAGGAATAGTGTGAGTTGTTTGTTTGAGAGTTCACATATTGTATATATGTTATGTATAGATGTGATGTATAGTTAAGCTTGATTTCTATATGATACATCATGTGTTACATAAGAGGGATATATGGCCTAGTGTTGAATTCTCTTTTCATGTACACCTCCATGTTCACATACACACACTGTCACACAAACACACAAAATCTGATATCAGTCCCTAGTTAGCCCCCTACCCTTTCACAGTTCATTCCCCACTTTCCCTCTCCCTTTCATTTTCCCTTCCTTTCACCTTTCCCTTTTCTTTTTTGTTTTATGAATGCTATGTAATATAATGAATGATATGCAATGGGATAATGAAAGCATGGTTAAATATATGCAATGCATGTGTAGGGCTATGCACAATTGAATGCATGAATGCAAGCATGTTGGACTTGAATGTATAACATATCCAAGTAGTTAATGCATCATGATACTTTATGTCCTAACCATTGATGAACATATGCAAGTTAAATAATGATGAAAGGCATGGTTATATGAATATATGTAATGTAGGAATACAAGTTGGTAATGTTAGAATATTGACATGTATGTATAATGTATCTAATTGATTTTTAACCCATGTCTATACATATATATGCGTAGGCAAGCATGAGATTATGAAATATAGGCCATGTATATATATATATATGCTAGTATATAGGAATGCATGTAGGTAGGCAATGATATTTATGAAATATAATGTAGTGTACAATGCATGTGATAGTGTAAGTTAATGAGTGGTACATATATGCAAGTTATAAATACAATGTTGGATAATATGAGAATGTAATGTCAACATGTATATATATGTAATATGTGTTCTCTATGACTTGTGATGGTGTGTGTGATTGCTAGACTAGGCTTGGTTAGGCCTAGTGAGACTTATTAGACTTGTTGGGCTAGGACTTGACCTAGTTGACCTAGTTTGACTAGTCTAGTTGACTAGAGTTGACCGAGAGTTGACTTTGGTCTAGTTTGACCTAGACAGCATGCAGATGCATAGTAGATTGCATTCATCATCTCCTGTATACATCTTGACTTGTGTTGCTCTAAATAGGAGTCAGGTACCTCATCTCGGACAGTACATTTACTTCAGACATTCAGATACGAGGCGAGTACATTCTCTGATCATTTCATAACTTGCTTAGAATTATATTCCTGCTCTAGTTTACCTTATTTGATGTTGTCACGATATTATCACGGATTGGTACTATATGGATCCCTACATTGAGATGTTATCCCCCTCGGGAGCATCAGATACATCATGTCATGTGTTTCGTGTACATCATGTATTCCTCGTTCTCATGTTATTCATGTTTCTCATGTGCTTCATGCTCGTTCATGCATGCTTGTGTACTCTCATGTGCTTTCATGATCATTCGTGTTTCCCATGTATATCATATATAACCTATACTTCATGTGCACTCATTTATGAGCCTTCATGTGAATTTTATATGCACCCATTTATGGCCCCCATGTGAACTTCATGTGCACTCATGTATGAGCTCTCATGTATACTTCATGTGCACCCATTTATGGGCTTCATGTGAAAACTATGTACGTAACATAACTTGTCTAGATCCTTGTGTATTGATTGATGTATGGGGGAGTATAAATAGTCATGTGAACAATTCCAAAGTACTATAGCCATTTACGTCTCTTTAGTATAGCCATGTGCAAATCAAGCCATTTACATGTTGACTTTGTACTCTAAATCACTAGTCACTGGTAGCTCTCTACTTATAGTAGATATTTCTATTACAGTTCTCTCTCTGTTTACATTATGTACTTTCTTTCAGTTTCATGTATCGTACTCTCTTGCATGTTTATATTCTCTAACCTATTATGATCTGCGTGAGATGTATTGTACTTGCTCCCTGTAGAAGCATGAAATTTCACAACCAGAAAGCCCATGCGCCGGACAATACATACGCCAGAGCTCGGACAAAATACTTCACAACAAAAGCAACAAATATAGACATGGAAAGAGAACTTTTATTTTCATATAAAAGTCTATTACATGTCTAGAGAAGGCCGTACAAAGAAAAAACTTCTACAAAGGAAAGATCCTAAGTCTACCGGCAGCAGCCACTATGCGCCTCCAGTCAGGCGCAGCAGCCATCATGCGCCTCCAGTCGGGCGCAGCAGTCACCACGTGCCTCCAGTCAGGCACAGCATCACCATACGCCTTCAATCGGGCGCATCCCACCATGTGCCCTCAGCAAGGCGCATCCCTTCAGCAGCTCAGTTATGTGCATCTCCAGTTATGTGCATCCCTTCAGCAGCCCAGTTATGTGCCGCTCTTCCAGCCAGGCTCACCTGATAAATGCTTCGACTAATGAAGCATTTAACCCTCTGGCTGGAACCGAGGAAGAGAAGAGCACCGCAAATCCGTGGCCAGGGGAGGCTTCGAAAGAGCCTCCAAACACCAAAGAAGACCGTAATCGAAATACGGCTAAAGGAGCAGCTTTCAACACAACCAGGGTGGGCAACACCCACTTTGAAGGAAGAAAGAGCCTAGCACCGCCATTTCGATCTACGGCTCTTCCTGCACAACGGAGACGAGGCCCGAGCATCCCTATCTTTGGATGCAACAGGCACCTTCCGCCTGCCTCGGAAGCCCTCGACTCCGTCTTTTGGATGTAACAGTCACTTTCAAGTGCATCAACAACGACATGGCGTCTCATCTTCACCCTCGGGAGCACTTCGTCAACAGGATGCATTCGAGTACAAAAGTTCATGTCGGAAAGACGTGAGAGAACGAGAGGCCAACCCTCTCTCCATACCACTATTTATAGGCCGGGCAAATCAAACCCATGCGCCAAGTGGATGGCTCTCCGAATTCCGTGCAATGAATTTGCAGAAAATGGATGAACCAGACGCTTCGAATTCAGCCAAGTCAAAACGGCTATTTAAGGCACTCGAAGAACGTAACAGTTGCACCATCAAAGACGTCTCACGAAGTGGATGCGCCGGCCAGACCGCACATCACACAGACGCGCCCTTCAACATCAAGCGCATCATACAGATGCGCCCTTCAGAACCGAGCACATCACAGAGGTTGCGCCCCCATACCCGGTGGAACGCCAATCGACGCGCCCCCTCAGCTGTCCATCGAATGTCACAAACATTAAATGCTGAACTGACAGAGTTGGCAGCACGCCTCCCAAAGTCTGAACGGTCGGCAACTTTTTCAGAAGACGAAGCGTCGGCAACGTCAGCATCATCATGACTTTACTCCGACGGCTACTGCCACGTGGCCACTCAACCACCCGTATGCGCCTCCGCGGCCATGCGCCCAAATCTGCATACGCCTCAAAAGCTGTGCGCCTCAGACTCTTCACTGATCCCTAAAGACAGAAGGAAAGTCTCCATCTGAAGCTCTGCATGCGCCTCAAAAGCCATGCGCCCCAGACTGCTCTCTGATCCCAAAAGACAGAAGGGAAGTCGCCTGCATGCGCCTCAAAAGCCATGCGCCCAGAATGGTTCGTGACTCATAAAGGTTACGGGCCAAAGTCTCCTCATGCGCCCAATCTTAGGCGCATCCTACTAGTTCATCCCCCCATCAAATCCGAGATCTCCGAGCCATGGGTCGATGACACGTGTCCTTTGACTCAACTCACCCAAGATCTCAGCAACAGAAAGATCTTCTCCTCTGCTACGTGCCGGCTCACAACAGCAAGATGAAGAAGTCAACCCCTCGATCAGGGCGCATCACCCATGCGCCTCCATCAGCAATCAACACGTGGCGTCCCCACGCACCAGCGCATCCTACATATGCGTGCATGAGCAGCCAACCTGCCCAGCTATAAATAGAGGAATCATTTCCTTCTTCCACACACACAGATACGAACGAACATACCACCAGAGAGGCAGATACAGACACTCAACGTCTTCCTCCTCTCAGCAAGCTCCAGCACCCACAGCAATCCAAACCTTCAGAGAACCGATAATCGTCGTCAGCTCGTCAACGGAGTCAACGTATTACCACTCGCTCCATCGGCACAAGGGATCCAGATAAACAAAAGTGTACTCCTATGACTACGTTTAAAGTCCTATATTATAACACAGAGGAGCCAAGGGTTGCTTCATGCAACGTGATCTCCAACTCATCGTCAGTCCGAAAGATGATCGGCAATTCCTCGTCCTCATCCAAAAGCCAACCAAGGAAAACTAAGGCAGCTGTCTCGTCCTCCGGAGTGTTCGAAGGCACTCGGTCGAGGAAGAAGTTCTTGGAGGAAGCGGTGGGTAGTCAGACCCTTGTTGAGCCTCCTTCCGAAGACGAAGATGCCCAAAGCACAGCTGCGGCGGATCTTCATCCTCGAGGCGAAGTCAGCCTCCCGGAAGCCCCTCAAAACGAGGATGTCCCCCAGAACATAGCTGGGGGTAGTTCCGGAGATGAAGAGACCCTTCAAGACGGAGCGGAGGGTAATCAGACCCTTGCAGATGCGCCCGTCGAGAATGACCTCCAGAACGTGGCTGGGGGTAGCCCAGACGAAGCTTCAGGGGAGGCAACTCCCCTACAAGGGAGTGAGGCCGAGAGTGAGGCCTCGACTCATCCATCCACTCCCGGCCGCGTCATGACAGTGAACGTGACTGAGGTTGATGTCGAGTCTGATGCGCCGCCGCAGGACATCGTCCAGCGCATAGACACATTAGAGGAAGGACTCAAAACCCTCTCTGCTTCCATACAAACACTGACTCAGGCGGTATTTGAAATACGGTTGGCCTTGACCCGAACGCCTTCGACCGGTCCCGACCCAGGGGCCAATGGGGAGTCGAGTGTACCCATTCAACGGGTATCCTCAGACACGGACCGCCGAGAAGTACCCCGGACGTCTGAGCCCTCAAACGCTCAACTCCAGATGGTACCACCTTCTCCGACTCCCAGCTCCACGGAGGATGTGGTCGAAATGATCAAGGACTTGCGGGAGCGCTTTGAGTCCAAGAACAGGCAAGAGGAGCGCCAGAAGATGGGCATCCCCCAACCCTATCCCCTCGAGTGGAACAAGGTGGTTTATCCTCCAAAGTATAAACCACAAACACTGACGCCATACAACGGGAAGGACTCTCTGCGTCGCTACCTGACGTACTTCCAGTCCCAAACGAGACATCTCCCGAAGGAGGACGCACTCCTCATTAGCATATTTGTCGGAGCATTGAAGGGAGTGGCGTATGACTGGTACTGCAGCCTCCTTGATAATTCCATATCATCCTTCGACGATTTGACAAGCCTCTTCCTCGACCGCTTCTACGACGGCGGAAAAGACCTGACGATGGCGTCCCTCATAGAGATACGCCAGAAGGAGAAGGAGACGGTTCGGGTGTTCATCGAACGCTTCCGACAGGCCTGCTTCAGACTACCTCCGGGCATGCCGGAACATGCGCTCCTCTCCTTTTGCAGCATGAACATGCTGCCTGCAGTCAAACTCTGGCTCAACTCTACTCCCCCTCCCGACTGGAGCTCCCTGATCATCGAAGCAGAAGCCGCAGAAAAGAAGGCGGCCAATGCACGTCTTCTGGGGGTCAGCTTCCCTGCCTTTGATGACAAGGAGAAAAAGTCTACAGCCAACAACCCCGGGCGTGAGACAAAAGGGAAGCAGGCATTGACTGTTAATGCCTCAAAAGGCGCATCTGCGCCTACTCAGAAGCCTCCACTTGCACCAAGGCCAAAGGAGGTTTATTCGTTCAACGACGAAGACACCTTGCAACTTTTTGAAATACTGAAGCAGGGTGACAAGATCAAGCTACCGGACCCAAAGCGGCCCAATGAAGTTGGGAAAGTGGATAACCTAAGGTACTGTCACTACCATCGGTTTGTCGAACACCCGACCAAGGACTGTTATGTCCTCAAGAATTACATCCAGCGCATGATCAATGCGGATGTAATCTCCGTCGACTACGAAGAGAAGACGGTATCAGCCAATATGGTGTCACTCCAGTTCGGCACCTTGCCGCTGACTACCACACAAAATGGCGTCGTCCCCATTCCTAAGGTGACAATGGAGGTGGTTAACTTACCACCTACCCGTGACAATGTGAGTGGACTCATCCCACTCACCATATCTCGAGGAGAGGTCCTATGGGTCCACGCCGACCTCGTCTCCGAGGTGACTCAACCGGAGGTACGTCCTACCTCCAAATCCAAAGACAGAAAGATCAAGTCTTGCCGTATGGTCTCTTCTTCAACAGAAGAGGCACTCCCTGTGCAGACGCGTGCACAACAGAACGCCCAACCCGGCGAAGCTGCCGTCGAGGTGGTGCCTCCTTGCATCATCCCTGCTGTCCAGGAAGAGGACCCGTCTAAGCCCTCAGCAGCCAATAAGCAGAAGCAGGTGGAGGCTCGTTTCGACAGACCTCTACGAAAGGAGAGTGCTTCGGGGTTAGCCAAGCCCCACAACTTCGACATACTGGCACAACTGGCCAGTACCCCTGCCCGCCTATCTTTGTTCGAGCTCCTGCGTCTTTCCAAAGATTCCCGAGAAGCTCTCTGCGAAGCTCTGAAGGATGCCGAATCCTTTCTCAGTCAGGTCAAGCAGCCTGAAGACCTCCCAACTATTTGTGCGCACTGTCATTCTGCGGATGAAGTTATCCCAAACATAACTTTCACCCAACAAGACATGCTGCTTATGCACCACCGACATAACCGGCCGCTGTATTATACATGGTATATCGGTTCAGTGAAGGTGAACCGGATTCAGATAGATCCGGGGTCTTCTCTCAGCATCATTCCGAAGGCGCTGTTATCAACACTGGGGATCCCAATGTACCGGCTGGCGCCCTCCAACACAACCATCAGTGGCTTCAACGCTATCAAAAGCGAGCCACTGGGTAAAATTCGACTGAAGTGTGACATCGGTAACCTCAAAACTGAGGTGACCTGCTATGTTGTGGATGCCGAGGTCAACTACAACAACCTGCTCGGTCGACCATGGCTACATGAGTACATGGTGGTGCCATCCACGCTCCACCAATGCATGAAATATGTATCCACCAACGGCGTCATCAGGACGGAGTTCGCAGACATCGATCCTTTCAAAGGGATTGAAGCCTACTTCACCGATTCCGACTTGTACAAATTACTTGACGAGGAGGAAGCCAATGATGCTGATGACGAGGCAGAGACGGCAGCTGAGCCGGACATGGAGCCTGAGATGACTCCCGACGCCCCTTTGAAGATCAAACTCAAGGGCAAACCGCCCCAGAAGGTGCCTCCAATGAGCATCAAGCTACCAGGAAAAGCACCAACTCCTGAAGCTCCCCTGAAGATACGCCTCAAGGGAAATCCGCCTCAAACATCGGCTCCCCTGGTGGCAAAATTACAGGGGAAGGCACCAATCACTGGAGGCGTAGTTGAGCCACCATTGAAGGTGCGCCTTAAGGGCAAGCCCCCGCAGTCATCCAAGATGCCAGCAAGGGCTCACATAACCCTCTCGGACCCCAAAATCAAAGCTGTGGTGGACTCTTCTGATCCAACACCAGTGCTTACAGATGAGAAGCTTGGCGAATATATCTCTGCTGATGTAGATGCACCCTCCTTAGACAATGTAATCCCACGAGATAAAATCTCGTATTTCATCAATAATAGAGTGTCTTTTAATTATTCTTGTCTTCCATATTGGAATGCCATGTATACATTAGATAACGCTCTACGGTCGTTGCAAACACAAATAACGACCGTTCATCATGTAAATCGAGTAGTCCCGTCTCAAGGAGTCTGTTACATAGTCCCTCCATAAAGTCGAGACGAAGGATCCATCATCTTCGGTAAAGTTGAGCGTCATCAAGACCTCCCGCCACTCGAGCCAGAACCAGATGCCGACAGAATGCAACTCTATCGGTGCACGGATAAGGCAAAGTACCTCATCCAAAAGATAGGCTACGACCTAAAAAGCGACAAAGGCCTAAACTACGGCAAATGTCGACGTCTCCCACTCCGGCTTCCAACACCTAAAGGAAAGCCGCAGGACTACTACAACAAAACTCGATGGGGGGTAGGCTATGTCATGCCGCCATCAACTCCAGAGAGTTCAGACGCAGAAGACGTAGAACATTCCCACTCGTCTGAAGCATCGACTTGGGATTCCGATACCAGTATCGGATCTGTCTTCAGAAAAGTGCTGTCAGCTAACATGACATCAGCACAAACTCAAAAAGGTGAAGGTGAAGACCAAGCGCCGGAACCCTTCGAAGAAGAACCCTGGGCCCAACGCCTAGGAGAACAATAGGAGTCTCGTTTCGAGTTACATGAACCTCCCACCGAAGACGAAGTCGAGCAGATCGACCTTGGAGACGGGTCTTCTTCCAAACCCATCTTCATCAGCAAAAGCCTAGAAGGAGAAGACCGAGAGTCTTTAATCCAACTAGCTAAGGAGTATATCGACGTCTTCGTCTGGAGCTACGAAGATATGCCGGGACTTGATCCCCAGATTGCGATGCATAGGTTGAATATCTTGCCTGATGCCAAGCCTATCAAGCAACAATAGTGGCGCTTTCGTCCGGACATCATGAACGCCATCGATCAGGAGGTAGACAAACTCTTGACTAGCGGCTTCATCCGTGAAGAGCAACACCCAGATTGGGTAGCCAATGTCGTACCTGTCACCAAAAAGAATGGGAAGATACGAGTCTGTATCGACTTCAGGGATCTCAACTCTGCTTGCCCGAAGGACGAATTCCCACTTCCAATTACTGACGTGATGATCGACAACACGTGTGGCTTCGAACGCATGTCTTTTATGGACGAGTATTCAGGCTACAATCAAATCAAGATGTTCCCCGGTGACGCAAAACATACGTCATTCAGGACTCCAAAGGGCGTTTTCTGCTACACAATGATGCCCTTCGGCTTGAAGAACGCCGATACGACATACCAACGAGCTATGAGCACCATCTTCCGTCAACATCTTCACAAGACAGTCGAATGCTATGTTGATGACATCGCAGTCAAGAGCCGCCTTAAAGGAGATCACCTACAGGACCTGAAGACAGTCTTCGATCTCATGCGGGTACATCAACTCAAGATGAACCCCGCTAAATCCTTCCTGGGGGTTTCTAGCAAAAAATTCTTGGGCTTTGTCATCACGGCAAAAGGCATTCATGTTGATCCCGAGAAAACCAAAGCCATCCTCAACATGGACCCTCCGAAGAATCTTCGAGAACTTCGAGGCCTACAGGGACGTTTAGCGTACATCCGGAGGTTCATAGCAAATCTTTCCGGTAAATGTCAACCCTTTACTCAGCTCATGAAGAAGGGAGTCTCTTATGTCTGGACAGAGGAATGCCAAAAGGCTTTCAACGACATCAAGGCTTACTTGACAAGCCCGCCAGTCTTGGTAGCACCTGTCACCGGCAAACCATTTCTCCTCTACGTTCGTGCCATGGATCATTCCCTGGGCGCTCTGCTGGCTCAAAATAGCGATACAGGCTACGAGCAAGCGATCTACTACCTCAGTCGAACACTCATCGGGAGTGAACACCGGTACAACCCCGTTGAAAAGGAATGCTTGGCCTTGGTGTTTGCCATCCAGAAGACTCGCCATTATGTCTCGGGCCAGACAATTCATGTCATCTCCTGGGTCAATCCACTCAGAGTCCTCATGACGAAGCCAGGGTCATTAAACTCCCGGCTAGCTACATGGGCGATCCTGCTAACACCATACAACATGGTGTTTGTGCCACAAAAAGCCGTTAAGGGTCAGGCCCTGGCTGACTTTTTAGCGGCACACCCCATCCCGGAGTCCTCAAGACTCTATGAAGACATCCCGGATGAGGTCCAAGAATCAAACGTCACCGAAGGAAGCTCCGTTTGGCGGATGTTTTTCGATGGCGCTTCAAGAACAGGCCCCAAAGTCCAGATCGTCGCAGGAGTGGGGATAGTCTTAGTCTTCCCCGATCAGCTAGTCATCCAGCGTGCTTACTCTCTTTCGAAGCCGTGCTCCAACAACGTGGCCGAGTACAATGCGCTCATTATGGGACTCCAGCTGGCACAACAGCTGGGGGTAGATTATCTGAAAGCCTACGGCGACTCAAAACTCGTCGTAAACCAGATCCGAGGGCAATACGAGGTTCGCCATGAAGATCTGATCCCTTACCATGAAGTTGCATTGAACATCGTTTCAACCTTCACTGGGTTCTTCATCGAACACGTACCTCGCCTACAAAATCTGGAGGCTGATGCTCTGGCTGGCCTCGCGGCCTCATTAGCAGCACCCCTTGGGACTCAACACTACGTCACGGTAGTTGGCCGAGACTTGGTTTGTCCTAGAAACAACCTATGCTTACGAGTGGACCACGCCATACCGACAAGTACTGGTGTTAATGTCCGAGATTGGAGATTTTCGTTCATCGACTTCGCCGTCTACGAAATTCTCCCAGAGGACCCGAAGGAAGCCGTCTCAGTCAGGAGACGTTCTCTTCGATTCTACTATGATACAGCCACTAAAATGCTGTACCGACGCTCCTATGATGGGCTTCTCCTTCGATGCCTGTCCAACGAAGAGGCGACCGAAGCTCTTCGAGAAGCTCATGACGGAACTTGCGGAGCTCATCAACCTGGTCCTAAGTTGCAGGACCGACTGCGACGTATGGGCTACTATTGGCCAACCATGGCCGCTGATGCTGTCGACTATGCTAAGAAGTGCCATGCGTGCCAACTTCACGCAGACTTCATTCATACGCCGTCAGAACCACTACATCCTACAGTCGCCTCCTAGCCCTTCGAAGCCTGGGGCATGGACATTGTAGGACCGATCACCCCTCCATCATCAAGGGGGCACCGCTTCATCCTGGCCATTACCGATTACTTCTCCAAATGGGCAGAAGCAGTCCCATTGGCGGAAGTAAAGAGCTCCAGGGTGGTCAGCTTTATCAAACACCACGTTATCTACCGTTTCGGAGTACCCCGGAGGATCATCCACGATAATGGTCCTCAGTTCATCAGCCATATTTTCAGCAGATTCTGTGATAAGAATCGCATTCAAAACGTGGCATCAACCACCTACAATCCGACAGCAAACGGATTGGCCGAGGCATTCAACAAAACTATCGTTAGGCTGCTCAAAAAAGTCGTGTCATCCAACAAACGCGACTGGGACAAAAAGCTTGGCAAATGTCTTTGGGCCTACCGCACAACGGTGCGAACCCCAACAGGCAACACACCATTCTCCCTGGTCTACGGGAGTGAAGCGGTACTGCCTCTCGAGATCCAGATACCCTCACTCCGCGTAGCAATCACAAACAAACTCATAGAAGAGGACAATCAACGTCGTCATCTGCGGGAGCTGGAGGCACTTGACGAAAAGCGTCTCCTAGCTCAACAACGTATCGAACTCTACCAAGCCCGTATATCATAGGCTTTCAACAAGAAGGTCAAGCGGAGATGTCACGACCCGCACCCTTATGAGGGGCACGAGCACGTGGGTACGTCCAGCCTACGCCGCAGAATCGGCGGTAGAACGCTGTATATAATGTCTGTAAATATCTACGACTAATAGTTAAAATGTACCTGTACAGTATATACTCTCCGAATGGAGGTGACATAGCAATACAGTCTCAATCACAGAATAAAACTAAGGTAGATAGCTCAGAGGAAAGACATATGATAGATGAAGAGTAAAATAAGTCCACAGTCTAATACAAGTCCAGATATATACAACATCCCAGAGTATCAAAATAGAATATAGAAACTACAGTCTGATAAGCTAGCTGGATCGCAGTCCAGTCAAACCTAGCTAACCTACACTACTCTGGAAGTACAAAATCTAGTGGCTCTACTATAAGGCCACGATCTAAGGCTACACCATCTGACTCGAGCCCATAATAGGTCGAGCAGTCCGCATCGAAATCATCTGTAATATATCATAACGGTATCCTGTCAGGAAAATGAGCAAGTACAAACGCTAACAGCAGTTCCATGTGAATTGACAAATTCTATAAGAGACAGTATAATGAACTACAAGACAAAGATATATGAAGACTTGGGAACCATTCGGAAGTCGAGTTACAACCCTTAAACCAAACAAGGACCGGGGTTGTAACTCTCCTCCCGAGCAGAACTTAGACTCCAATCAAGGTACAATGTAAAGGAAAGTAGAGCATGTGAGTAACTGTATATCATGGCATGGTGAGAAAATACTAAATGTAGAACAGAGCAGGATATACGATAAGATAAAGTAAATATAAAATGTGATTTAAATTATTAGAGCGATATGTGATCGGCTTGGGATAAGTGACAGGACAGGCTATCCACTTGGCCCGGCAATCCGCGGTGACCTCAACGGAGTGACATGCCGTCCAACCTGGATAACGAGCACAAGGCAAGGGATCTCGCTACACCCTTCGTGAGGGAAGAGTGGCACGAGCACATGAATAGTGACAGGGTGGCTTGGATCACATAGCCCCTAATAATTCCCCATCCCCGAGTAGTACAATGGATCTGGACATGACACGTCATGGCACGTGATTTCGTAAGAGGGTAGCAAATCCTCTTAGAAATCGGTGTCTATACAAGTACAGGGAACAAGACAGAGAGTGTACCCATATACCCAGAAATCTAGGAACAACATCTCATGTCATGATCCAATGTGTACTAGTCCGTGAGCTATCGTGACCAAGAATCAAGTAAGACACTACGACTGAATCGGATATAGCAGATATCAAGACAATGAAAACTATCAGTGAATGTACTCGCCTGCTGTCCTGAGCTGTATGGTATATCAATGCTCAGAGCGGTATCAGAAGACCTAAATATGAGATACTGTAAGTTAATTTAGGTTTAAACAAGTTTAGGAATGATTTACAATGAATAATATGCAATCTAGGTCAAACTAGGTCTCACTGAGTCACACTAAGTCCTGTCAAGTCAATCTAGGTCAAATCAAGTTATATCAAGTCAATCTAAGCCTAATCAAGTCAATCCTAGGTCATACCAGGCATCACGGGTCAAAACAAGTCGAAGAAAGTCAAACGGAATCAAGAGTTGGCCTACAGTTGACTTTTGGTCAACTGGTCAACTCTGGTCAACTCTAGGTCAACCATGGTCAACCCTAGGTCAATGGTGACTAATAGTTGACTTTTGGTCAACTACAAAAGTCTAATGGAAATTGGGACTAATTTGGGTAAAGCGTTGACCCAAAGTTGACTTTTGGTCCAAAAAGTCAACCGTGGTCAACCGGGGCCAAGACTAGGTCTAGGCGACTATTTCTAACTATTACCAACCTCTACAACCCATATCCAAGTCCATCTTGGACTTCGAAACTCATATCTTGGCCGTAGGCCAATATCCTATTTTACCCTTAAAAAGGGTAAAATTCTAGCTTCGGCAACTATCCAGTTAGCCTACCTACGCTTGATATTTTGACCCGATCTTCCTAGGGTAGTATGATACTAGCCTATACATATAATATCTACCAAAATACCTAGGTAACGTGGACATTCGGTCCACGATACGGCCCGTTGTCAAAATCTTGAATATTTCAAGATACGCACCGATATGGTGCGACACGGGCACCCTACGACCCCGAATTCCACCCGGAAGCCTACCCGCAAAATCTAAATCACGTATTCATGCCCCACGCCAAGTTTCAACTCAATCGGATACTCCGAACTCCGTTTCGCCCTCTAACTCGGTTTTTTCCATTTTCCTATTCTAGCTTTTTTCCCTTTTCTTCTAACTTCTTTCAATCTTTCCTCCCAACCTCTAATTCTTTTCCTACTTCTCATTCCATAATCTTTTTCTACTCTTCTCTACGATTCCAACCATATATAATACATATATATATATATATCTATATATATATATATACACATAGGAAAGGGAGGGGGGTTTATTAGGCTTAAAGGCCATAGGGGGGGGGGGGGGGGGGGGGGGGATTTCTTCCTGGCAGCAGCCTAGGCTGCTGCTGCTGCTGCTGTTGCTGGTCTTATTCTTCTTCTTCTTCTTCTCTTCTATATATATATATATACTTCATATATATATATATATATATATATATATATATATATATATATATATATATATATATATATATATATATATATATATATATATATATCTCTATATATATATATACATAACTAAATATCTATCTATATATATATAACTAGATATCTATCTCAAATCTATCTAGATATCTATCCATCCCTCTAAATATATATATAACACACACACATCCATATACACACATCCATATACACACATCCATGTATATATATAAATACACTCATATATCTATATATATATATATATATATATATATATATATATATATATATATATATATATATATATATATATACATATCCATATCCATATATATATATATATATATAAACACACACACAACCACACACACACCACTCTCACAACACCACCATCCCCATGACACAATATCACCCTCCTCTACTCACACACAAATACATAAATAAATACACACACATAATACACATGTATATATATATATATGTATATATATATATATATGTATATATATATATATATATATATATATATATATATATATATACCATTCACAAATGATTAAATCCTAAATAATCCTTAACCTATTTTTCTAGGGAAAGCCTACAAATTTGTGGACAAATGGAAGAGAATGGTCATATCTCTAATTAATGTGAATGAACTATATGCAAAAGAGAATTAAATTTGAAGATTAAAGCTTACCTAATTGAGTTGGAAAAGGAAAAGCTTGAAAAGAAATGAGTTGGAAAGAGAGAGAGAGAAGGAATGTTACTTAATGAAGAAGGAAGAGAGGGGGGGGGGGGGCTGTCATGGCCGGCCAAGGGGTGTGGGGGTGTGAGGGGCACTTGTAAATTACAAGTTTGCCCCTCCCTAAGCCTAATATTAAACAATTTCCAAATTAGGTTTAGGAAGTTGCTAAAAATAAATAAAAATCATAATTAAACTAAATTACTCATGGGGAACTAGTCCAAACTCTTAAACCCTAATTTTTAGTGTGGTGGGCCATGGTTAGCTAACAGGCTAATTACAGCTCAAGTCGAAATTCACCGGGGTCCCGAATTAACTCGGAATGCGATGAAATTCGAACCCGACTCCTATAATAATTAAATAATAATATTCATGAAATAAAATTCCCAAAAATAATATAAAATGGAAAATTACCATTTTACCCCTAACTGGAAAAAGTGAGGGTGACAAGTCTATCCACCTTAAAAAAAATTTCGTCCTCGAAATTGAAGACAACAAGCACAGAAAATCACAAACAGAATTAAGGAAAATAAATTTATACCTCAGGGCGCGAAAAGATAAGGGAAACGCTCCCGCATGTCGTCCTCCCTCTCCCAGGTAGACTCACCTGGAGAGTGATGCCTCCACGCAACCCGAACCAAGGGTATGACCTGGTTCCGGAGCACCTTCTCCCTGCGATCCAGAATCTCCACTGGCTGTTCTGGATAGCTGAGAGTAGGTCCCACCTGTATCGCTGAATGGTCCAATACATGGCTAGGATCTGCCACGTACCGCCTCAGCTGAGATACATGAAACACGTTGTGCACTCCCTCGAGCCTGGTAGGCAAGTCCAGTCGGTAGGCTACTGCACCGATCCTCTCTAAGATGGTGAAAGGTCCGATGTAGCGCGGACTGAGCTTCCCACCGCCGCCAAAGCGAATAGTGCCACGTGTCGGGGATATCCTCAGAAATACCATGTCACCAACCTAGACACAAGACAAAAACTCAACACACAACTAACAAACAATCACAACAAACATGACAAGAACTGAAACTAACCTCGAACTCTAACGGTCTCCGGTGACTATCGGCCCAATGCCGCTGCCTATCTCTAAATATATATATAACACACACACATCCATATACACACATCCATATACACACATCCATGTATATATATAAATACACTCATATATCTATATATATATATATATATATATATATATATATATATACATATCCATATATATATATATATATAAACACACACACAACCACACACACACCACTCTCACAACACCACCATCCCCATGACACAATATCACCCTCCTCTACTCACACACAAATACATAAATAAATACACACACATAATACACATGTATATATATATATATGTATATGTATATATATATATATATATATATATATATATATATATATATATATATATATATACCATTCACAAATGATTAAATCCTAAATAATCCTTAACCTATTTTTCTAGGGAAAGCCTACAAATTTGTGGGCAAATGGAAGAGAATGGTCATATCTCTAATTAATGTGAATGAACTATATGCAAAAGAGAATTAAATTTGAAGATTAAAGCTTACCTAATTGAGTTGGAAAAGGAAAAGCTTGAAAAGAAATGAGTTGGAAAGAGAGAGAGAGAAGGAATGTTACTTAATGAAGAAGGAAGAGGGGGGGGGGGGGGCTGTCATGGCCGGCCAAGGGGTGTGGGGGTGTGAGGGGCACTTGTAAATTACAAGTTTGCCCCTCCCTAAGCCTAATATTAAACAATTTCCAAATTAGGTTTAGGAAGTTGCTAAAAATAAATAAAAATCATAATTAAACTAAATTACTCATGGGGAACTAGTCCAAACTCTTAAACCCTAATTTTTAGTGTGGTGGACCATGGTTAGCTAACAGGCTAATTACAGCTCAAGTCGAAATTCACCGGGGTCCCGAATTAACTCGGAATGCGATGAAATTCGAACCCGACTCCTATAATAATTAAATAATAATATTCATGAAATAAAATTCCCAAAAATAATATAAAATAGAAAATTACCATTTTACCCCTAACTGGAAAAAGTGAGGGTGACAGGAGAACTTTTCAAGTTGGCGACCTGGTTCTGGCAGTCAGGAGGCCGATGGTGTTAACTCACAAGACACCAGGAAAGTTCGAGCCCAAGTGGGAGGGACCTTTCATCATTGAGACGGTATACTCAAACGGTGCTTACCGCCTCGCCAAACCCAATGGGGACTTGTTCATGATGCCCATCAACGGAAAGTTCCTGAAGAAGTACTACTCTTGACATCTCTCAGATATGTGCTTCCACAAGGGGATCTATGGACCCAATCATCAGAATTCACAGACAATTCCCTTCCAACAAAACCATACGCTTCCGGAACCCAGCTGTTCCGTAGCATCTTCCAGTAGAAAGACAACCACGTCCACATCACCTCTGAGTTGTCCCTCTATGCCCTGCAAAGCGGAATCTTACACTTCGTAAGCCTACGCTACCCTTCATATTTACCACGTCCACATTACCTCTGAGTAAACATCTCGTACAAACAACCCCTGCGTTGTCGTACATTGATCGCAGAACTTCCACGTCCACATCACCTCTGAGTTGTTCTGCGCATCCCCCAGGATCACTCCTACCACGTCCATAATACCTCTGAGTAGGAAGATTCTATCATTTGAACCTCAATGATTGCCACGTCCCCATTACCTCTGAGCAAACATGTTGGTTCCTTCAAACTTATTATCTGTACCTAAAAGCCAAGGTACGCAAAAGATAATAGGTCCACACAAATCATCAAGTTCATGATAACAAAAATGAACACAAAAGTTGCGTACTTCTTTATTTTCTAAAAAAAAAGAGAGTACAAAACTACACTATCCCCCAGCAAGAGTTGCAAAAACATAAAAAGGAGACGCTACAGTCCCTAAACATCTCCAGGGTTGGTTGAGAGCTCTCTAACTTGACGTCTCAAGTCGGCTGCATGAGTCTCCACAGTCGCCAGGACTCGACGCTCAGCTTCTTGATGCATCAATTCAACAGCCTCAGCGGAAGTATCATTCTCATGCTTCTCATCAAGCTGTTGTCGTTGCCGAGCCAGGACAAGAGCCCGGTGAGTGAAGGTTGCTTCCTCCTTTTTGAATGCTACGTGTTCGGCCTGGACACGTTCGGCATCTAACTGGAGTCGGGCCCGTTGGTCCTCAAGACGGCGCATCTGGGCGTTGATCTCCGCGATATTAGCGTCCAACGCAGCTCGCATTTCCATTGTCTCCTTCATGGACTGAGACAACTGCCCCACCGCAGTCTCAGTCTCAGCCACCTCGTGCTCCCAGATGCTCACGGTGGCCTGGTAGGAAGACTCAATCTCAGCGATCAACTTCTCCTTCTCCGTATCTATCAAGACGGAAAGGTCATTTCGCTGGATGCGCTGAAGTTCCGTGAGCCGCTGGTCCAGCTCGATCACTGAAGCCTCCAGGATCTCGGCCATATGGTCGTGGCCTTGGTGAACGCAGATCAGCTCGATATAAGGCATTGCCAGAGTTCTTGCCGTCGCAAAACTCCCGTTGGCATCCATCACCGCAGATACACCCCTCTGCAGTATTTTATACACCCCTTCGACGATGAATTTTACATATTCATCTGCGTCCGCCAGCACCTGCAGCGTCATAGCAGGAGTTGGAGGGGCTGCTGTAGTTAGCAGACCGGAAGAAGATCCCCCAACCTCAACCTGAGAGACTGGAATCTCGGTATCAATAGGCTCTTCATCAACATGGGCCGGACTGCTAGCCCGAGGAGCCGAAGGAACAGAGGAAGCCGGCGCAGACGTCGAGATGATACCCCAAGTAGGAGGAGCAACAGAGGGTTCCACACCCTTACCCTTCTCAAGTTCGGAGGAACCACCGACGTCAATGGCCACCTCTTCTGCCCCCAATGTCTTATCAACGGTCAGTACCTCCCCCCGGCAGAACGGGGAGATCAACACTCATCTCCTGGCCCGCCCCGGGAGATAGGACTAGCAGATGAGTCTCATCCTTCTCAAGTCCCTCTGCAGGGACAGGATCTGTCGCTACCGCATGATCGGTAGCTACCTCAACTCCCACGGGTGAGGCTGGGGTAGGACTCGGCAATGATACAGCCGATCTCCCCTCATCATGACAAGGAGGGGAATCAACCCTCTCCTCCGTTCCAACCATATCTGTTGCCCCCGCAACAGACTCTTGCAACACTGGAGGGACGTCATCGGAGGGCGACGAACTCCACCCCACATCATCACCAGGAAGCCTCGCGTCTGCTGGACCCTCGGCATCCAAGGCCCCAACCACGGCCTTTATCATCTCGGAGGCTGCTGCATCCTCAGTTTCCCTCCTGACATAATCCAGGGACGCTGGAATCTCCACGACAACGGCGTCCTCCGGATTCTCCTTCATAGGAGACATCATAGTCGGCGGGATGCGCACTTCAGACGAACCCGCCATCTCCTTTGGCCTGCTCCCACCAAATTTTGGAGTACGAGGCTTTCTTTTTAGCGGCTCCTGTACAAGAGGGGAAGCATTGATAACATAAAATGTTGAGCCTAAACCAGACTATGTGGGGGATCCTTACCTCTGCAGATGCTGAATCTGATGACACTGTCGGTGACGTTGCCTTCTTTAGCTTCTTTGATGCAGGTGATCCAGCCCCTGCATCTGCACGTCGTCTCGGTTGATCAACTGAAGGTGCAGCTTGACTCACCCCTGGTGGACGGTGTGTTCGAGCCTTAGCCGATACATGCCCAGTTACCGCTAACGGGGTGCCTGCAACAAGACTCGTCTCCCTATCATACTCAGAAGGCGCGACAGCCATAACACAGTAAAACTTGGCGGCTGAGTAAAGAATGGGCGGCCGCGGATCCTGGGCAGGCAGCGTAAAGCGAGCTCCGGTACATCCGACATTATAGTAATGCCAAGCTCGTGCGCCATCCAGCAAACTTCCAGCATACCCCAGGGTGACACTGGGATTGTCCAACATCAGCTGCGCATAACCAAATTGACGTACAAAGCGGCTCGGCAAATACGGTTCCAGGAAGCACTGATTCCTGTTCCGGTACACCAGGTGGGATGGCCGAATACTTTGCAACCAGCGAAATCTCCATGGAGGCAGGGCAGTGGCGTCTTCACCTGAATCCCTTAAGTCTTCGTTGGCCTCAAAATCTAAAAAGATCGGACCAACCTTGGTGATCTCCCATCCCTGAAGATGGGATAACACCTTTCTACAAACAAGGATGCTAGTATGCGACCAACTCCTCTGGTGGAAACGGCGGAGGAATGCGTCTCCGGCCCTGTAGTCTTCTTCTGAACCCGGACTCATTACGTTGGGATGGTGTAAAATTAACCACCCCATCAAATAGTGAAATGGCAGTTCAGTACGCGAGAAGTTATCCTTTCGACCTCGGTCATGAATCACATTTCCCGCGAACTCACGTAAACCTCACAATAAATTACATACCATTGCGGGAAGTAGAGCCAGGCGCCGGCCAAAGACCAACTTCACAGCTGGCAGGATCAAGTACCGGGTCACTCTCTCTACAGAGCCAGATCCGCCCGGGAAGACATAACCCCAAGCCAAACCATGAGATACGCGACCAATACTGCTTTTGACGACATTCGATGAGCAAGATGCCAGAAACAGCTGTAGGAGCGTTCATCAGACTGCTGGTCCTCGTTTTCCCGGGGATTCTTTTCATCTAACCTGCTCATCTCAGAGAGCACCTCACTACGAGAAAGCACCGGCGGAGTGAAGAACTGCGAGGGATCCCCCTTGTCTTGCCTGAAGACGTAATCTCTCCAGGCGGTCACATGAGGCTGCAATCCGCCCTTATCCCTCTTCTGCATATAGTAATGATGACTAGCCACTTCCTTAAAGACGGCCGTCATCTCTTCAGCCTTGTCCTCCAGGACTTGAAATTCTTCGTTGGTCGGAAAATACTCTTCATAGGGTTTCGATCCCCAAGGGAGCTTTGATACCTCATACATCTCATGAAGTACGAGCCCTAACTCCCCTACCGGAGTAAAAAAGGTCCCGGTATGGATATCAAACATCTCCAAAAGGGCAAGAAACATATGCCTGTTAATGTCAACACCTGCCTGGGTGGCACGAATTGCGGCAGTCAGCCCAATTTCTCGGAGCTCAGTCTGGAATTGCGACAAAACCCAGAGTGTCAGTTTATCCCATTTGGAAACGTAATGACACCAACCCTCTGCCCGAAACTCCCCTTTCGGGTATGAGCGTTCCATCAACAGCATGCGATGTGCAAAAGTCAAGGCACTATAAGCAAATGTATCAAGGAGAACATCACTGTAAATGCTCCCAGGACGTAGCGTCCGCCAGGTGAAAGAAGACCCAGACCGCACCGCGGTCAAAGTATCTCTCTGATCAGAGGTAAAATCAATTTTGATAATGCCAGTCACCACTCCCCCCTGAGAGGGGGTAAGATCCCAAGACATCATCCTCTTCGAAGCAAGACGACAGAAGGCCATCAAAGGCCATTGGCGTTCAAGTTGCTTAACGGTCATATGCACTCCTTTTGCTGTGAAAAACCAGTCTTCCTTGACCTTCAACACTGTTGCTTCAGTAGAAGTGAGGCGGTCCCCGAATAGGAACTCAGGCTTCAAGAAGGTCACTTTATCAGATGTGGAAGACTTCAAAACTCCACGCTCCATCATCCGTTTGAGGAACCCATACTGTTGTTCCCGGATTTGAGTCATTCTCTTGGGATGCTGATCCAGCATAAGAACATCTTGAGCAGGATTTATCACTTCCTCGTCATAATCTACCCCCGTCTGACTGAGGGCAGTCTCTAAAAGCACTTCATTCAAGGGCGGATAGTCATTGACACTAGCAAAGATTCGAAAATGTTAGAAGTAACAAAAGAGTCTAAGACCCATCAGAAGTACATAATGTGTTCGCAAAAAAAATTTTGTTGCGGTGCATCATCAGGGTCTAAACCCATGCGCGTCAGCGGTAGTACTTCGGCGCACTCAGGGTCTAAACCCATACGCGTCAGCGGCAGAGCCTCAGCGCATCATCAGGATTTGAACCCATGCGTGTCGGCAGGCAAAAAATTGCGGCACATCATCAAAGACTCAAGGTCTATGTGCGTTGGTGTACGTAAAATGAGACTCACCAATCACCTCCGGTCGAACTTCGACAGGCCGACAGGGGATGTCAGCCGCCACAACTGTCACAGGCTCCTTTCCTTTCTCCTTCCTCTTGCCGGCACCACCGCGAGGTGTCTTGGGAGCCATTCTCTCAAAAAGAAAAAGTTAGGGTTTTTGAAAAAGAACTCTGAAGAAAGCAAGGAGAAAAAGAACTCTCTCTCTCTCCATCTCTTGCCTATTTATAGGGCTTGGTCGCACGCGTGACCCGATGATGTGTGATCTCAGCCGTCGCCTCGGGTTCTGTGAAGAGATGACACCAAATAAAACTAAAAGATTATCATTAATCTTTTTGGTTATCGAGGCATCATCATTAACTGAGAGGAGCATGCGCCCGAACAGGCATGCGTCCCAACAGTCATGTGCCCTGACCTCCATGCTTCTTATTCAAAGTATTCCAAAACTTATCCAAAAGTTTTGAAAACTTTGAAGGGGGTCTTGTAGAAGCATGGAATTTCACAACCAGAAAGCCCATGCGTCGGACAATAAATACGCCAGAGCTCGGACAAAATACTTCACAACAAAAGCAACAAATATAGACATGGAAAGAGAACTTTTTATTTTCATATAAAAGTCTATTACATGTCTAGAGAAGGTCGTACAAAGGAAAAACTTCTACAAAGGAAAGATTCTAAGTCTACGGGCAGCAGCCACTATGCGCCTCCAGTCAGGCGCAGCAGCTATCATGCGCCTCCAGTCGGGCGCAGCAGTCACCACGCGCCTCCAGTCAGGCGCAGCATCACCATACGCCTTCAACCGGGCGCATCCCACCATGCGCCCTCAGCAAGGCGCATCCCTTCAGCAGCTCAGTTATGTGCATCCCCAGTTATGTGCATCCCTTCAGCAGCCCAGTTATGTACCGCTCTTCCAGCCAGGCTCACCGGATAAATGCTTCGACTAATGAAGCATTTAACCCTCTGGCTGGAACCGAGGAAGAGAAGAGCAACGCAAATCCGTGGCCAGGGGAGGCTTCGAAAGAGCCTCCAAACACCAAAGAAGACCGTAATCGAAATACGGCTAAAGGAGCAGCTTTCAACATAACCAGAGTGGGCAACACCCACTTTGAAGGAAGAAAGAGCCTAGCACCGCCATTTCGATCTACGGCTCTTCCTGCACAACGGAGACGAGGCCCGAGCATTCCTATCTTTGGATGCAACAGGCACCTTCTGCCTGCCTCGGAAGCCCTCGACTCCGTCTTTTGGATGTAACAGTCACCTTCAAGTGCATCAACAACGACATGGCGTCTCATCTTCACCCTAGGGAGCACTTCGTCAACAGGATGCATTCGAGTACACAAGTTCATGTCGAAAAGACGTGAGAGAACGAGAGGCTAACCCTCTCTCCATACCACTATTTATAGGCCGAGCAAATCAAACCCATGCGCCAAGTGGATGGCTCTCCGAATTCCGTGCAATGAATTTGCAGTAAATGGATGAACCAGATGCTTCGAATTCAGCTAAGTCAAAACGACTATTTAAGGCACTCGAAGAACGTAACAGTTGCACCATCAAAGACGTCTTACGAAGCGGATGCGCCGGCCTGACCGCGCATCACACAGACGCGCCTTTCAACATCAAGCGCATCATACAGACGCGCCCTTCAAAACCGAGTGCATCACAGAGGATGCGCCCCCATGCGTCCCCATACCCGGTGGAACGCCAATCGACACGCCCCCTCAGCTGTCCATCGAATGTCACAAACATTAAATGCTGAACTGACAGAGTTGGCAGCACGCCTCCCAAAGTCTGAACGGTCGGCTACTTTTTCAGAAGACGAAGCGTCGACAACGTCAGCATCATCATGACTTTACTCCGACGGCTACTGCCACGTGGACACTCAACCACCCGCATGCGCCTCCGCGGCCATGCGCCCAAATCTGTATACGCCTCAAAAGCTGTGCGCCTCAGACTCTTCACTGATCCCTAAAGACAGAAGAAAAGCCTCCATCTGAAGTTCTGCATGCGCCTCAAAAGCCATACGCCCCAGACTGCTCTCTGATCCCAAAAGACAGAAGGGAAGTCGCCTGCATGCGCCTCAAAAGCCATGCGCCCAGAATGGTTCGTGACTCATAAAGGTTATGGGCCAAAGTCTCCTTATGCGCCCAATCTTAGGCGCATCCTACCAGTTCATCCCCCCCCATCAAATCTGAGATCTCCGAGCCATGGGTCGATGACATGTGTCCTTTGACTCAACTCACCCAAGATCTCAGCAACAGAAAGATCTTCTCCTCTGCTACGTGCCAGCTCACAACAGCAAGATAAAGAAGTCAACCCCTCGATCAGGGCACATCACCCATGCGCCTCCATCAGCAATCAACACGTGGCATCCCCACGCACCAGCACATCCTACATATGCGCGCATGAGCAGCCAACCTGCCCAGCTATAAATAGAGGAATCATTTCCTTCTTCCACACACACAGATACGAACGAACATACCACCAGAGAGGCAGATACAGACACTCAACGTCTTCCTCCTCTCAGCAAGCTCCAGCACCCAGAGCAATCCAAACCTTCAGAGAACCGATAACCGTCGTCAGCTCGTCAACGGAGTCAACGCATTACCACTCGCTCCATCGGCACAAGGGACCCAGATAAACAAAAGTATACTCCTAGAACTACGTTTAAAGTCCTATATTGTAACACTGTTCTGTTTGTATTGAAATTACAATCAAAGAATTTTAATGGCAAACACTCCCGTCCTGACTGGACCTGTTGAAAATTTTATAGAGGATGATGAGGAATCCTACACCCCTTACTTTGGAGCTTGCCTAGATGACACTCGCGACCTGGACCCCTGGGGAGGTTCAGGCAGCTGCTGAGGATGATACCCATGTTTAGCATATATAGTCTAGGCTGTTCTTCTTTTTATGATTAGTTGTTGTCCTTGATTTCAGAGTTGTATATTCTAGAGATGTTGAGACTGGTAGTTGTTGAGACTTTGTTATTTCTTTCTACTGTACCTCAGTTGAGGATTTATTTATCTATTTCCATCGTGCTACATTCTACCTTAGATTGTGATTGAGTTGTACCTCTGTGTTGGCCTCCTTTTGGAGAGTATATTCATGTTATGTAGTTATAGTTCATGACCTAGAACAGCGTTCTACCGCCGATACTGCGGCATAGGCTGGGAGCTGTTACGTTCTCGTACCCTCACAGTGGGTGCAGGTCGTGACAAACATCTAACATCAATATGATATAAACATATCATCTCCACACGGAGGTATAATATAACATCTCAACTCTATATCTTAATCACAAGTCTAGGGAAGATAGAGCACGATATGGAATCAGATAAAAGAAAGAAACTGAATATAAATAGAGTTATCACACCACACAAAATAGATGTTCAACACAAATAAATACAAGTCCTGAAATATAACTAAGTCTCGACTAACAATCGAAACAATCCGATACAAACTAAAAACTATAAATACTAGACTAGGCACCCTCTACTGAGCTAGATACTCCTCAGGCTCCTGAAGGTCACCCTCATGTGTCCCATAGAAGGTGGGGCAGTCACCATCATCATCTGTAATATTTTTAACAGGTCCAGTCAGGACAAGAGCGAGCACAATACATCTCACGCAGTTCATATCATGTTGGGAAATATAAAGCATGCAAAAGAGTAAGATACATGAACTGTAAGGAGATGTACATGAAAATGAGAGAGAATTTATAACTGAAAATATATACAGGATAAGTAAAACTGCAAGTACTAGTGATTTAGAGCACAATATGGTTATGTAAACGGGTTAGGTTATACAATAACAATGGGTAACTCCATCATACGTGAGTGTACAATAGATATATATAATAGTTGTACAAGATGGGATTTTGATCACAACCATTTCCTACTCACCCTCCCCAATCAATACACAAGGATCCAATCCAGTTACGCTACCTTGTACAATAGTTTCTCCATGAAGCTCATGTGATCATGAGAGTACAAGATGCACAATGAGTATACATGAATAGGGGTGTACAATAAATACAATATATTCGTGAAACGCACATCACAATATGTATCTGTTGAACATAATAGAGATAACATCGCAAGAGAAGATCCATATAGTACCAATCCGTGATAATAATCGTGCCAGTATCAAGTAAAGTAATCTAGAGCAAGAATATAAGTCCTGACAAATATGAAACGATCAGAGAATCTACTCGTCTGTCACCCTGTATGACTGATATGAATAGATGTCCGAACTGGTGTCACATAGTCCTATTTAGAGTAAAATAGGTTATTTAAGTACTCAAATTGAAATAATGGAAATCTGCAATACAAACTACATAATTCTAAGTCAATTAGGTCAAAGTCAACTCTTGGTCAACTGTTTAGGTCAAACTAGTCTAAGTTAGTCAAATCTAGGTAAACTCTAGTCAACCTTAGTTCCTTTAGTATAATTCTAGGGGTTTTGGACTAAACATTATGTTCTAGGTCATGATAGTTAGTTAGGGTATCATGGTATCCATACCATGCCTCAATACTTAATATCTAGTTACTAGGATAACCCACACTAGTACACATATACAAGTATACACCATTGCTATATATTGACTATAGCTATAACACTCAAACTAACACTCTATCTTCAACTAGACTTCTATTCACTTGTGAACCTTTTATGAAATAGTATGTAATTAATTGGATTAACATAAATGAGCTAACATTATTAGAGTGGACTATCCCTACATATAAGGACTTGACTCAAAATAGTGGAGGTCTGAACTTCCTATGGGTTTGAACTTCATCCCTATACATCACACATATGTATATATATATAAATTTCAAAACACATACATGCCTATTTCTCTCAAGTCCTACTACCTACTGCATTTCCTATTCTCACCCTCATGCCTTAGACATTCACTAATAATAAATTGCATATAACACTAATGGTCCCCTTCCTCTCATTCATGTATACTGATAAATGATAAAATGGACTGATGCATGAGTTAAATCTCAACCTATTTCCCTTTACATGTCATTAGTTAACTGGTATAAATATGGCTTCTAAGGACTGGTATATGTATGCATCACACACATAAACTGATCATCAAATGGATATGGGACTGGACTTCATAGGTAGGGAGTGACTGAACCAAAAAGATTTGGACACAAGAATAAAAGGAACTGAACACTATAACTACCATTCAAGTTCAAAAGAGGACTGAACTCAACATAGCCTAACCAATGAAAGGATATGGACTGATACTCGAAGAGTATTCAGTCAGCTGATACCTACAGTAACTGGGTTTGATACTATAAGTGAAATTGGGACTGAAATCAACTTCCAAAGGCTGAACATCTAGATAGGAATGGCATTGAACAATGGATAGTTATATGTGAATCTCAGGTTACATGTCACTGGGATTCTCGGGTTAATTCCCATTCAGTTTTCGATTAATCCTCTAAATCTGATTTCAGTTTTACAACCATTGAACCTAATAACCCAAACTCGATTACAATCAATAAAACCCATTTTCATTTCACTGGTTTATACTCTCAGGTTATTTCTCAGGTTTGCATTATCTTCGCAAACCCCAACTCCTCTCACCTATACATACACACACCCATAAATATCTATACATTCATACATATAGACATACATATATATAATATAGACATATATACATATATACATATATATACTCAGGCATATATATACATACATATGCACAAGGGTATCTGAACATTAGGGAAAATGGATATCTAGAAATCAAGTGCCTGATCTCAAAACTCAGTACCTGGACTGATTTAGTATCTGTTGCATCTAGTAGAGACCTAATCCTATGTGAACTTGACTGGACTCTAAGACAGAACAAAGGATTAGGTGGGTGATTCGAAACTCAGGAATCTCGGAGAAATATCAACTCTACACATTAATTTAAAACTGGAAAAACTTGACAGGTATCAGAATACTCTCAAGAAAACCCAATTTGAATATCAAAACAATTCGAAAACCCAAAACAGTGACAAATAGACACGTGTCCCATGTGTACGTGTCATATGGGAGTATTCTCGTATCCAAACAGTGGACACAAAGTGTCCAAAATAAAAAGAAACAATGTATCAGAAAACAAACTAAGTATTCCTCGTGCACGCGTGTCGATTGATCCAGGACACGACACAGACATCCATGTGTCACGTGCACGTGTCAGTAGCTACGGTAGGTCTAGGAGAACGTGTCCAAGTACCTGAGTCATGGCCAAGTGGTGTCGTGTCCGAGATACAAGGACGTATCCAGCGGATTTTTCGCGCGTATACAGTGTGTGCGTGACAGTGCAGGACCCGTGCAAGATCGAGAACTCCCTCGATACTCAATCATTTCACCTAAAATTTTATGGGTGGCCTGACAGTCATGGCCCCCACGTGCACACCAAATTTGGTGTGTCGAAGTGTCATGTACAGTGAGATAGGGGACCCGAGCAGTAGGACACAACACGGGGGTGTCGTACAGCGTGTTCGTGTCCATTTTGGACACGGACACGAGTCCAAATCGTGCTCAGTCAGTGGAGGATTTAAAGTACATATATAGGGCTACAAAATCATTTAATTAGTTTTGAAAATTACTAAAATAATTTTCTATGTGGCATTTCATCGAACACATGTTTAAAAACACCGATACGTGTCCGATACGGATACGGAATGGACACGAACTCCTACCAAACTTGGGCTACACCTCGGAGAACCCTAAATTGATGCATCTATGGAAAGAAATTGGAAATTTATAGGTGTTTGTAGGGTTTTAGAGATTGAGGGTGAATCCTCAATGAAAAGGGTCCCGAAATGAGAAGTTGCCTTCCTCGAGCGATGTCCAAACGCACTTCACTCCTTACAAGCAAGCCCCCACTAGCCTCTAATACTGTAGGGGAGTCCAACGCAATTTGTTTGGTCCAATTTGGTGGAAAAATGAGGATTTGGTGAAGGTTTGGGGAAGAACACAAGTAGGGTTCTTAGTAGGTATTTTAAAAAGAGGCAAGAACTTGATTATGTGATTAAAATAGGGTTGTAGCCTCTTGATGGCTGTTGATAAAGGCTAGGGTTAGGGTTTTAGATGTGTGGCTAAGATTTGTCCAACAAATTCCAAGTCCTCGGTCCAATAGTCCTAAGGCTTTCTTTTTCACAAATATCCTAAGGGGTAAATATCTACTTAGAAATATCTAGATATTGTCATTTACTAGGTTATCCTAATCAAGACTCTAAGCTCAAGACTAACCTAGATTAGGCTAAACTTCTAGGTCAAGTCTCAAATAATTAGCTAGCACATATTTTATTAATATAAATCACAATTTCACAAAATTGTCAAAATGACCAAAATACTCCTAGGCTAAAAAGTTGCAATTAGTTATCCTAATTATATGACTAGGCTCCCATGGTCATGGTTAGTCTCTAGGCTTAGCAAATTCTAGGGTTACACTAGTTAACCATCAAAATCACAAGTCGTAGTTTTAAATAGTTTTAAATTAATCAAAAATTACCAAAAATCATAATATAGTTTAAATATCATTATTAAAATGATTATAATTATAAAATTTTAAAATTACCCTCATTTTAAAAACTGGGTGCTACACTTATAGTTTGTCAAGTCTTATATTTCAGGCTCCAAGTATTAAGCAAGCAATCGAAAATCCAACTCCTAAAACATGGAGAACAAAACTCAATAAAATTTGGAATTATATGCAAGCAGATCCGCCTTAAACATGAACAAAACTCGTATAGGCTTCTCAATGCTTCTTTAGGAAAAAAACAACAGGATAATAATTTTTAATAATAATTTTTGTAAAATTACACGCAAAACATGCATGTACACATGGAATGCCAGTATGATACCACCTTAAATATGAACAATATTTTTCTTCTAAACGAACAACATATGTTCTATGTGTTTCATGATCTGCTATTTCAAGTATATAACTATCAATACTCAGGACTTGCAAGTAGTGTTGTTCTCTATTGATACGAGCCATAGTTTTTAACATCTTCGGACAATAAGTATTTTTAAGAGATTCAGCATATTTTTTATTTTTGTCCTGAAGTATTATAATTTTGGCACAGACACCATCAAGTAATGTTGTTATTGGTTTATCACGCAAATTTTTTATCCAGTTATTGAAGCATTCGGCAAAGTTGAAAGTGTTAATATATAATCTAGGACAAGGTGCATAAGCTGTTATCCAGTGTGCTAGAACACGTGTTTCCACCTTCTACTCCAATGATCCATTTATAAACATCCAAAATTTCAACTTTAATTCTTTCAAAACAATAGTTCGCATCTGTTTCATTATAACATTTTGCAAGAGAATCTAATCTACATCGAAAATGTTTCAATCTATCTACTGATTTCAAATTTTGTTTAAAATATTGAATGCAGAAAAATGAGGCAATTCTGGAAAAGTGGCACCTATAGCATTTATTAATCCTTTATGCTTATCAAAAATAAAAGAAATTCTATTCTATGCATCAAAATACCGTTCAAAAGATGTTCTAAAACAGCCTAAAAACCTGTAATGCCCGTAGTTCGTATTGCGTATTTTGGAATACGTGTACGTATTTCGTCCCGTATTGTATGTCTCCCTGCTTGATTTATTTTGGTATTTCATTGATGGGTTTATCTTGGTTCGGTTCGGTTTGTTGGCTTGGTTCGGTTTTGCTTAATTTTATGTGGACCAAACCACTCCCACCTACCACCACCCTCTTCATTAAATATCCCACCACACATTTCTCTCTCCACATTAACTTTCTTCTTCCCTACCATTATTCTCCACCAACCTGAGAGAATAGAGAGCTTAGACAAGTGCATCTTGCTTCATGGAGGAAGTCCATTTTTATTGTTCCATTATCTTCCTCATGTGTTTTTAATCCACTTTAGTACTTAGCATTGTTTATTTCCATGGTTAAATTCTTGTAGATCTAGTTTTGTGGTATTTTCATATTTTCTTGGGTTTGATCTGTTTAACCTTGTTATTTCTAAGTTTTGATGGTTCCATGTTGTAGAGAATTTTATTCTGCCTCATTTTAACCTATGGAAGTTCGGATTTGGATTCTAGATGATGGAATTATGGAGCTTGGAAGCATGGCTTCATGGCGTCCTTCTTCTCAGAAATTGGAGAAGAAGAACAGTACTTGACCGTATGACTATTTCATGCGGCAAGTGTTTTTCCTAGCCGCATAGCTATTTAATATTATGGTCTATTATATTAATGAGCATTTCCTAGTTCTGGCCGCATGGCCTTTCTTGCTTATGCGGCCAGGGCTATTTAAGTCTGCATGGCCATTTAATTAATTAATTGCATGCCTTCGCATTGCCCAGCTTGCATTTAATTAGTTGCTTGCATGAGCTTGCATTTAATTAGTTACGTGTACTTAATGAGTTTGCATTTAATTATCTTGCATTTAATTAGTTACGTGCATGCAATTGCATGCATTGCCAATCCATGGCCACATGGCCAATGCCATCTTGGCCGCATGACCTTTTTCAACATTTGCTTGCTTGCCTAAATCCTTGTAGCCGCATGCATTATTAAGCACTAGCTTGCATGCATATGCATGCTTAGATATATTTAATGGCTTTGCATGCATTAATGCATGCTTGTATATATGGCCATTGCATGCGTTAGTGCATGCTTAGATATATTTAATGGCTTTGCTTGCATGGCCCTTTGCATGCTTATTCATTTATTTAAGCTAGCATTGATGGCATGCCCCTTTGCATTGCTAGCCTGCTTATTTATCTAGTGGCCGTATGGAACTTCAAATGAGCCGCATATGGCCATTCCCTAAGTGGCCGCATGGAAACATCACTTAGCTACAGTTGCATGCATGCTTTGGCTATTTACTAATTTCTTGGCCATTCAATCAAATGAGCCGCATATGGAAATATTTAGTGGCCGCATGGGCCACTAGTTTATGAGCTGGCCGCATATGGACACTAAACATCCCTGGCCGTATATGGCCTTAGCCATCTTGGCCGATTGCATGCTTATAATATGTGCATGGCCAATAATTCTTGGCCGCATGCATTGTTTGAGTGGCCACGTGCCATATTTTGCCGCATACACCATGGTGTGCTGGCCTCATTAGCATGAAGCATTAATTGTAGTAGGGTCCCACAAGGTTTGTATCCATGTAATTTTAGGCCACATGGCTCCAGTACTTGAGTGGCCACGTGTCCTTTTCTTTTTGCTTGAGTGGAAGCTTGCATTTATTGCGGGTTCCTTTCTCCTTGTCTTTTCTGGTTGCATGAATATTTCTTGCTGGCCGCATGGCCCCTTCAGTTATTTTTTGGCCGCATAAGCTTTGGTTGGCCGCATGGGCGGCCTTCCACTCTCTTTGGCCGCATGTATGTTCTCCCACTTTTTGGCCGCATGTGGTCCACTTTGATTGTTTAAATGTTTTATTTGCCTGAATTGTGGTCAGAATTTCATCCCCTCCCAACATGAAAGTTGTAAATCTTTTCCTTGGCTTCAAGGATATGTTATTTAATTATTTTATTGCAAGTTCTCTCATCTTAATACGGGGCTTATAATTACAGTGTACATTTTCTATTCTTGGCCTAAATTGCAACGACCCCACTTTATAGCTTGCTACTTCTTTAATGAATGAAATTGCTTGACACGATGGTGACCTATCATGGTGCACTCTAACCTGTAACCAGTAACCAGAAACAAGTAACATGACATGATAGTGACCCGTGGTGGTGCACTCTTGACATGATAATTCTTGATAGTGGCCCGCCGTGGTGCACTCTTGACATGATAAACCTGACATGATATTTTTTAAAATACTGTTGCGACGGCTAACCTGACGTGACAAGTATAAATGACCTGGACACCGTGGACGATTGTGCTTGTACAAATGAACTCGTCTTGTCTTGCATCATGTCTAGGACAGGGACCCCTGAGTACCACGGTCAGGGGTACCTACTGTAAATGGCTAAGGCTAATAACTAGAATAATACAGTAGTTCATGAAGAGACTTTCCCAGTTACCTGTCACTACTAAAATATCATCAAATAGCGACGTAATGTAGCGACGGCAAGAAATTACGTCGCCAGTAGCGACTTCTTTATAAACACGTCGCAAAACGTTGCTGGCTAGCGACATTCTGCGACAGGAGTATACTACGTCGCTAAATAGCGACGTTCAGCGACATATTATAAGTATATGTCGCCATGGTTGCGACGTTTAGCGACGTCAACACGTGACGTCGCTAAGTTATTTTACTTAGGGCACGCCGCTGCCTTCTTTCCCCCTCACTCTCACTCGAAAACCCCCAAAAATTTTAATTTTTCCCCCCACACCCCCCCCCCGGCGACTCCCTCCCCCTCTGTCAGTGCCCCCCCCCCCCAGCGACCCCCTCCCCCCCGGCGACTCCCTCCCCCTCCGGCGAGCTCATCCTCCTCGAGATCCTCCTCCTCGAGATCCTCCTCCCCCAATCCGACCTCCTCCTCCTCTTCCTAAGGTAAACCCTAACCTAACTCCTCTCCTTCCTCCTCCTCCTCTCCTACGGACACACACACACACACACGGACACATACGGACACGGACACACACGCACACACACACACACACACACACACACACACAGACACGGACACACACACACACACAGACACAGACATTGATATGCACGCCAAGTGTTTGTCAAAATGACTCAAAGAGCATCAATGCTCTAAATTCAAATTTTAACCTTTAGTTTAGGAGTGCTTTGCTATAGCTTTAGCATTGGTATGATAATCTAGCATACAAGAGTATAATAGAAGTAGTTATATTGATTGGGGGATTTGTGGTTTAAGTGGACTGTGGACTGTGGATGTGTATTTGTGTGGGCTGTTTATTCCATATGTGATCAACCATGTATGACTGTCCAGTCGTTGTATATATATATAGACTCAAGTTTGTAAGTGTGAATGTATACATTGTTAGTCTCTTAGTAGGTCAGTCCATTGCCTTTATATCGATTCAATCCCTTAGCTTTGTTCAGTCAGTGAGCTTTGAACAGTCCACATTTGATCCACATGTTAGCATTTACTACTGTACAGTCCAGTTTGGGGGATTACCACAGTGTAATGTTCAGTCCCAAATTGCTTATTGGTTAGTTCAGTCCCCTATTGAATATGAGTTCAGTTCCTGAGGTCACTTGACTAAATACTTGAGTATCAGTCCCTAACATCAAGTGTCTAGTCACCTACCTACCATGCATCAGTCCATGCCACACAGGTTCAGTCCTATTTTCACAAATGGGTCAGTGTTTGGAGTATGGCTCGAGTTTGGGGCTTTTGATGATAGGTATTCTTGTTTCAGTCAACAGGTGGTCTATTTGAGTAACAGTCCTTGTAGATTTCATTTTCTTTAAACTGTAAATAGGACTGAGATTGGTTTTCCTATTCCTGAGATAAATCCACTGAATGTGTCAACTGATTCCCTTGAATAACTGAAATTGAATTGACTATTAACCAATAACGATAAGGTAAAGGGTACCAATAACGATAAGGTAAAGGGTACCAATAGCGATAAGGTAAAGGGTACCAACTTAAGGTATTGGTATTGGACTAAGAGTTGACAAAGTCAACTATAGGTCAACCCTTGACCTACTTTGACCTTGTTTGACTTTGTTTGACTTAGGTTGACCTTGTTTGACTTTGTTTGACTTAGTACAACCTAGTTTGACCTAGATTACATATCATTGATATTAGTAACTGTCCGCTACTAATGTGTGTCCCTAATAAGACATAATATACGAATTTGTGCCTGTTAGATAATGTGTGTCCATCTTTGCAGAATTATTTCCAAATGGATATGAATTACTAATTGCGAAATCGTTCATGGATGTACAATCGTCGTCCTGATGATATGTGTGGTATGCGGGATGAATACATAGCGGGAGTAGAGCAGTTCCTGCAGTTTGCTAAGGCGTTCCCTCAGTACATGGACGGCACCAAAATTAAGTGTCCGTGTGTGAAATATCATAACGTGAAATATTATCCAGAAGTAGAAGTGACATATCATTTGTACTCGAGGGGTTTCATGCCTAATTACTATCAGTGGACTGCACACGAAGAACTTGTGTCTTTAGCATCAGAGCCGGAGCCTTATGTTGAGCCATATATGCATGCGGGACCTAATTTTGTTTCAGATAATCATGCATACGACGACGGGTGCGTGAACATGGTTTTCGATGCTGCGGGGCCTAGTTTCATTCATGATGCACCTGAGGAGGCACCGAACGCCGATGCTGCACAGTTCATGGAGTTGCTGGAGAATGCAAGGACTCCATTGTATCCTGGTTGTGAGGATCATTCACCGTTGGAGGTGGTTACAAGACTGTTGAGCATTAAGTCAGATTTTAACATGTCGCAAGAATGCTACAACCAAGTGTTGGAGTTGATTATAGAGATCTTGCCGGCGGATGCTAAGTTGCCTAAAGACTTCTACCGGTCTAAGAGGATGGTGAGATCGCTCTGGATGGGATACGAGAAAATCGATTCCTGTCGCAATGGGTGCATGCTGTACTACAAAGACAACATGGATGCAGATGTGTGCAGATTTTGTGGTAGTGATCGCTATAAGACAACTAGTACAGGAAGGTCTACCGATGCAAGAAGATCGACCAATTTAATGCACTACTTGCCTTTAACGCCGCGGTTGCAAAGATTATTTATGGTGAAAGAGACGGCCAAAAATATGAGTTGGCACATGCGAGAACAGATTGAAGGAGTGTTGGATCACCCATCCGATGGAGAAGCGTGGAAGCACTTTGATCGAGTGTATCCCAATTTTGCTTCAGATCCGCGTAATGTCAGGTTGGGACTATCTTCTGACGGTTTTACTCATTTTGGTCTTTCGGGATCCCAGTATTCGTGCTGGCCTGTGATTGTCACTCCGTATAACCTACCGTCTTGGATGTGCATGAAGACTCAGTACATGTTTCTAACTGTTATAATTCCTGGTCCGAACAATCCCAAGAGGAACATTGACGTGTACTTACAGCCTTTGATAGATGAGTTGAATCAGTTATGGGAAGTAGGCGCTAACACGTACGATGTTTCCACGAAGCAGAATTTTCAGATAAAGGCAACCCTTATGTGGACCATCAACGACTTTCCGGCCTATGGAATGTTATCTGGATGGAGCACTCATGGCCGTCTCTCATGTCCGTATTGCATGGACCATAGTAAGGCTTTCCGCTTGAAACACGGAGGAAAACCGTGCTTCTTTGATTGTCATCGGCAATTTCTGCCAAAAGATCATCCGTTCAGAAGGAACATGAATGCATTCCGTGCCGGCATTGTAGAGATGGGTGATCCACCGCCAAGGTGGTACGGAGCCACGATATGGGAGGAAGTTAAAGATTTTCCAAGTGCTATCGAAGATCCTACAACTGGGTACAAGTGCGATAGATTTGGTAGAGATCATAACTGGACAAAGAGGAGCATATTCTGGGATCTGCCATACTGGAGTACCAATCTGATCAGACATAATCTTGATGTCATGTATATTGAAAATAATATATTTGATAACATAATTAATACTGTGATGGACGTAAAGGAAAAAGCGAAAGACAATCCCAAGGCCAGGTTGGACTTAGAAGAAATATACAAACGTCCTGCGTTGCATTTGATACAGCAGAATAAAAAACAGTTCCTGGCGAAGTCAATTTTCTCGCTGGACAAGGAGGATAAAGTGAGACTTTGTCGGTGGATCCAGGGCCTAAAATTTCCAGACGGATATGTGTCAAATCTGAGAAGATGTGTCGATCCGAAGGAAAACAAATTGACGGGTATGAAGAGCCACGATTGTCACGTATTCATGGAGAGGTTAATTTCGATTGCATTTCGGGAATTCTTACCGTAGGCAGTTTGGGATCCATTGACGGAGCTTAGCATATTCTTCAGGGATCTTTGTTCTAAGAAATTGCTTGTTGATCGTCTAGAAAAGCAAGAGAAGGACATTGCGGTAACACTATGCAAGCTAGAGAGGGTGTTTTCTCCTGGATTCTTCGACTCTATGGAGCATTTGCCGATTCATCTATCCTATGAGGCACGTGTTGGTGGACCCGTCGAATATCAATGGATGTACCCGTTCGAGCGACATTTGAATCAC
The DNA here is from genome assembly GCA_029216955.1 of Iris pallida. Lineage (NCBI taxonomy): Eukaryota > Viridiplantae > Streptophyta > Magnoliopsida > Asparagales > Iridaceae > Iris > Iris pallida. The sequence goes on from JANAVB010012195.1 coordinate 4,012,666, forward strand.
CTAAAAAGAAAGGTGAAAAATAAGGCACGGGTCGAGGGTTCTATTTGTGAAGCCTATGTTCTCGAGGAGATTACAAACTTTTATTCGATGTATTTCAAGCCTTATGTTGCAACTAATAGAACGAGAGCTTCCAGAAACGATGAGGAAGATCATGAAAGTAATGATACAATACTGAAGGTATTCAATGCTCCAGGAAAGCCATCGGGTAAGATAAAGAAGAGATATATGAACGATGATGAGCTAAGGGCTGCTCAGGTGTATGTATTACTCAACTGCGACGAGGAGGAAGTAGAAAAATTGGAGGGGTAAGTAAATAATATGTCTACATTATTTTAATAGTGTTGAGAATGATACTATTACATTAATTGCACGATGTTGTTTTCAGCATATTTAATGATGATGTGAGGTCAGGTAGGCCACACATAACAGAAGAAGAACTAGAACAAGAAATGAGGCGTTATTTTCCATCATGGTTGAGTGCATATGTAAGACTTGAGAACTCTGTAATTACCTTTCTGTATATGCACTTGATTGAGAATGAGCTTAATTGCTTCTTTCGTGGTATTTAGGTCGATCGTCTATACGCAAGACTTGAGAATGAGTCTATTAGAACGCTAGCCAAGGGACCAATTTATGCTGCAAAAATATGGTCAAGCTACTGTGTTAATGGGTTTAGGTTCAAGTCAACAACTTTCCCGATCAGAGACAACTTTGTGGATATCGACTCCTGTCACGCCCCAGAACCAGAATACTGGAGAGCGGGGGAATGACTCAGCTAGCTACGTATCACAGGTAGATGAATACCGTATAATACGATCAATGCTGTCTAAAAGACAAGGGGGTGCATACTATATGAAAGTCTCGCTATGGTCACTTCACATCTATTGTCTCAATCATTCAAACAAGAAGCAATAATAGAGAACATTTAAGATAAAGCAATAAGGCGTCCCAAACGCTTAGTCAAAATGTTCTTGAGATCTGGCTTTACAAAACATAGCCAGATGATATAGCAACATATACACAATTGTTATCAGCTGCAGTCTGACTTAATTACAATTATGTAAAAGTAAGTACAAGACAATCCGACTAACATGTCGATGCCAAACGGCAAAATATAAAGTAAGTAACAAAACGAGTGGAGAAGTAAGGAACCCACTCGAGTCCTCCTGCGATCATTCCTCTAGTATTGACCATCTTGGAGGTGGAAGTAAGCTGAGTCCTCGGGAACCGGCTCTAAATCTGGCCATGCAAAACCAGAGAGGTTAGACCTCTAATAGCAAGTACCGCAAGGAAGCACGATATGAGGCATTAAACCAGTAAATAAGAGAATATAATAATAGATCTATGCTTGCTACTGGGATTCACATAACATCACGACACTTCGAACCAACCTCCCAACCAAACAAGGACAGAAGTTGGCCCATCATGTCCTGATGCTCTGATCATCTCAGTTAGGTAACAGAGTAGGTACAGTACACAAACAAATCAACTTAAACGGCCATCCAACTCCTACGGCTTACTACTGTGAGCTCCAAGTTATCCTGGAATTATGCAATAAAGATTTCTCAGTTCTTACTATGGACAAGCAAGGCTAGTCTATCCAATCAATCAATTGCGCCAATCATGAATTAGACGAGTCCCAGCGGGACGCCCGTCATCAATATACAATATACAATATACAATAATATAAGCAGATACCGCTCCCTGTCCGTGTGGCAGATTTGCAGTATCTGTGGGAACCAGCCGGCCTGTTGGGCACTAATAGTCCCAAAGAGGGCTGCCATGTAAGAACTCGGAAATCCATTCTCTCCATGCAATCATTATTTTATTTAACTTAGTAGCCTCTACGTTAAGTGAAATCCCATGCCGTGGGTCATGGTCATTCAGAATGAGTACTTCCGTACAAAGTACGATATGCCCAGCTCTACAACGATACCCGTGCGGTTAGGTTGTAGGTCTTACATAGCGTAATGCAACAATTAAAACTAACCACGGAATAATCATGCCTTGACCATAAAGTACACATGCTGCTTTCGTAAAAATAAATAAATAAATTGTAGCCTGCATGTATCTATATGTCAATATTTGGGATTGGCCAATCGATTGCAAATATGAACGTGTCTTATTCCATTTAATTCAATAAGACGACTAGCCAGTCTCTTAGTTCCATCTAGGAACGCATGATCAATAATTAATCAAGATAACAATCAATGTTAATTAATGCCAATTCGGGAAATAAAATGGAGAAATAAATAATGATTGGGAAATAAATAATCTCATGCGCTGTGAAAAATGATTGGGAAATAAATAAACTCATGCGCCTGAGGAATGCTGTGGGAAATAAATCTCATGCGCTGATGTGGAAAAGGTTGGGAAATAAATAATATCATGCGTCTGAGAGAAATGATTGGAAAATAAATAAACTCATGCGCTGTGGGAAGTGATTGGGAAATAAATAAATTCATGCGCCTGAGGAAGGTGGCTGTGAGAAATAAATAAACTCAGGGAAGCTGTGGGAAATAAATAAACTCATGCGCCTGAGGGAATCTGTGGGAAATAAATAAACTCATGCACCTGAGGGAAAGGGTTGAGAAATAAATAAACTCATGCGCCTGAGGGAAAGGGTTGAGAAATAAATAAACTCATGCGCCTGAGGGAAAGGATTGAAAAATAAATAACTCATGCGCCTTGGCTGTGGGAAGTGATTGGGAAATAAATAACTCATGCGCCTTGGCTGTGGGAAGTGATTGGGAAATAAATAGATTCATGCGCCTTGGCTGTGGGAAGTGATTGGGAAATAAATAGATCCATGCGCCTTGGCTGTGGAAAGTGATTGGGAAATAAATAGATTCATGCGCCTTGGCTGTGGGAAGTGATTGGGAAATAAATAGATCCATGCGCCTTGGCTGTAGAAAGTGATTGGGAAATAAATAGATTCATGCGCCTTGGCTGTGGAAAGTGATTGGGAAATAAATAACTCATGCGCCTTGGCTGTGGGAAGTGATGATTTGATGCGCTGTGGAATGAAGATTTGATGCGGCTGGGAATAAAGATTTCCATGCGCTTGAGGAATGAAGATTTGATGCGGCTGGGAATAAAGATTTCCATGCGCTTGAGGAATGAAGATTTGATGCGGCTGGGACTGTTCTTCTTCTCCGAATTTTCTGAGAACAGAACCATGGGAACCATGGAAGCCATTGCTTCCAAGCTTCATAAATCCTTCATCCCAAGCCCAAATATGGACTTCCATAGGTCAAAATTGGGTAGAACGAAATTCTCTACAACATGGAACCATCGAAACTTGAAGATAACAAGGTTTACTAGATCAAAACCTAAGAAATCCGAAAATGTATCAAACTTAGATCTACAACAAATAAGCCATGGAAATTGAAAATGCTAAGTACTAAAGAGACTTAGAATCAAATGAGGAAGATGATGGAACAATAATAATGGGGATCCATCATCAAGCAAGTTGGCACTTGACTATCTCTTCTAGGTTGGTGGGAGAGTTATGAGGAAGAAGAAGTGAAATGGAAAGAAGTAATGAAGAGAGAGAAATGGTTTTGGGCTTTAAATGAAAGGGTAGTGGTAGGTGGGAGTATTGGGCCGGGTCCAATGGGTTCATCCAAGGCCAACCCGCAAGCAAAGCAAAGAGGTAAGAGCAGAAAATAAATGCAGGAATAAAAGCAGGAAATAAAGTGCAGAAATAAAATTGCAGGAAATAAATTAACATGAAAATTTAAAGAGCAGATTAATTAACTAACATAAATTTATAGAAATTTAAATACAGAATAATACATGGTAACTATTAAATAAATACGTATTCTGGGAACGGGAAGTGACATCTCTACCCTCCTTAGAAAAATTCCGTCCTCGAAATTTCAGATCTAAGCATGATAGAAATATCGAAGCTAACTAATCTAAGTATAAACAATTGAGTAAGCAATCATTCTACAATGATAATAACAAGTAATGTATCTACATCTAACAATCTACAACATTAAGTAATTCTACTCATAAGGTGACAAGCATGAGGAGTTAAGACAATCAAGGTATACAGAAGGAAATATACCTTGTGAGTCAAACAGGTGCGGATACCGTGATCGGATATCATCCTCATGTTCCCACGTTGACTCCCCTAAAGAGTGATGACCCCAAGCGACCCGGACAAGGTTAATTATTCGGTTCTTGAGTATCTTCTCTCTTCGGTCCAAAATAGACACAGGCTGTTCCTCGTAAGACAGGTTGGTACCAACAACCAGCTCAGAATGATCAAGGACATGGCTTGGGTCCGATACATACCTTCGCAACTGAGATACATGAAATACGTCATGCACCTCTCGTAACGAAGGTGGAAGGGATAAACGATAAGCAACATCGCCTATCCTCTCAAGAATAACAAATGGGCCCACGTACCGCGGACTCAACTTCCCGCGAACGCTAAACCTAATGACCCCACGGGTAGGTGAGATCCGCAAGAATACGTGGTCCCCAACAGAAAATTCTAGCGGCCTACGATGCTGGTCTGCCCAATGACGATGCCGATCCTGCGCAACTCGAAGTCGCTCTCTAATTCCTTTAATCACTTCCACTGTCTGAACAATCATCTCCGGGCCTAACATCTTTCTCTCCCCAATATCGTCCCACGCTAGTGGCGACCTACACTTCTTACCATATAGTGCTTCAAATGGCGCCATCTGGATACTTGCTTGATAACTGTTATTGTACGAGAACTCGACTAAGTGCAGGTGGCTCTCCCAAGATCCTCCAAAATCCAGAGTGCAAGCTCGCAACATGTCTTCCAAAGTCTGAATTGTTCTTTCTGATTGCCCGTCTGTCTGGGGATGGTAAGCCGTGCTAAACCTTAACTTGGTACCCAGGCTATGATGTAAGCTCTTCCAAAAATGTGATATAAAACGGGTATCTCTGTCTGACACAATACTGACTGGGACCCCATGCTGTCTGACTATCTGCTGCATATACAATTATGCCAACTTCTCCGTAGATTGACCTACTCTGAAAGGAAGAAAGTGCGCCACCTTTGTAAGCCGATCTACTATCACCCAAATAGCATTTTTACCACTTGGTGATCTCGGTAAACCGGTCACAAAGTCCATTGTGATATGCTCCCACTTCCATTCCGGGATAGGAAGCGGTTGCAATAATCCAGCTGGCCTCTGCTGCTCTGCCTTCACTTGCTGACATACTAAGCAACGGAAAACAAATCTAGCTATCTCCCTCTTCATTCCGTTCCACCAGAAGTGCTGCTTGATATCTTGGTACATCTTGGTCCCTCCAGGGTGTATGGAATACTGAGAACTGTGAGCTTCTGCCATAACCTCCTGTCTGATATCTCCACTAGGCACACATAGACGTGACCCAAACCTAAGCGTACCATCTTCATGGATTTGCATCTCCTTCCTGAGTCCTGACTCACATTCTTCCCTAAGCTTCTGAATCCTTGGGTCTTGTGTCTGAGCTGCCTTGATCCTATCTACCAAGTTGGATTGAACTTGTAGACTCACCAGAACTCCTACATCACTAGGAAGTATAACCTCGATACCCATCTCCTGAAGGTCTTCTAAAATGTGCTTCTGTGTTGTCAACATAAATGCGCCGCCTCTCCTGCTAAGAGCGTCTGCTACCACATTAGCCTTGTCTGGATGATACTAAAGCTCCACGTCGTAATCCTTGATCAACTCCAACCATCTTCTCTGCCTCATGTTCAGTTCCTTCTGAGTAAAGATGTACTTCAGACTTTTGTGGTCCGTGTACATCTCCACTCGGTCACCATATAAGTAATGCCTCCATAGCTTCAAAGCGAATACTACTGCCGCCAACTCTAAATCATGAGTTGGGTAATTCTTTTCGTAGTCTCGAAGCTGCCTAGATGCATACGCTATCACCTTCCCATGTTGCATGAGGACACATCCAAGTCCTTTACCTGACGCATCACAATAAACAGTAAAACCTCCGGATCCAACTGGTAATGTAAGAATAGGTGCTGATATCAACTTCTGCTTCAAATTCTTAAATGATGTCTGGCATTCTGCCGACCAGTCGAATGGTACATCTTTCCGTGTCAATCGGGTCATGGGTGCTGAAAGTCTCGCAAAGTCTGATACAAACCTTCTGTAATATCCTGCCAATCCCAAGAAACTCCGCACATCTGCTACGGTCTTAGGTACTGGCCAACTTTCTACTGCTTCTACCTTCTTGGGATCCACTGCTACTCCAGCTCCTGATATGATATGACCCAAAAATGAAATGTGATCCGACCAAAACTCACACTTGCTGAGCTTGGCATACAACTGGTTCTCTCTCAGAACCTGTAACACCTTCCGGAGGTGGTCTTCATGCTCCTCTTCACTAGTTGAATATACAAGAATGTCGTCGAGAAACACAACGACAAATTAATCCAGGTACGGCATAAAGATGCGGTTCACCAAATCCATAAATATTGCTGGAGCATTGGTCAAACCAAACGGCATTACTAAGAATTCATAATGCCCATACTTCGACCTGAATGCTGTCTTGGGAATGTCTTCCTTCCGAACCCTCACTTGATGATACCCTGAACGAAGATCTATCTTGGAGAAAACTCTGGCCCTGCTCAACTGATCAAATAAGTCGTCGATCCTGGGTAGTGGGTACTTGTTCTTCACTGTTGCTGCGTTAAGCTTCCTGTAATTAATGCACAATCTGGATGATCCATCCTTCTTCCCCACAAGTACTACTGGTGCTGCCCATGGTGACACGCTAGCTTGGATGAACTTCTTCTCCTTCAGTTCCTCTATGTGTTGATATACCTTGGCCTGCTCTGAATCCGCCATTCTGTAAACCCGATCTGATATCGGTTTAGTTCCAGGTGCCAATTCTATACTGAACTCAATATCTCTAATTGGTGGTAGACCTGGAAGTTCTTCGGGAAATACGTCCAGAAATTCTTCAACTACCTTCGGAACTTGAACTTCTTCCATTGCCGTCACTACTCCCTGCTCTTGTCGAGTTGCTACTGATCTGACTAAGGTGAACCTCTTCATGCCTAGAATGTCAAAGGATACACTCCCTCTACGACAATCTATTGTCGCATGACTGTCTTTCAGCCAGTCTATGCCTAAGATAACGTCGAAATTTCCAACAGGAAATTCTATCAACCGGGCAGGTAAGGAATGCCCGCAAACTACAATGCTACATGCTAGAATAACTCGACTAACTCCTACGAGCCCATTACCAGTGAGTATATTCAACCTCCCTGGCAATGTCTCGAACTCCATACCTAGCCGTGTTACAAATTGTGCAGATATAAATGAGTGCGATGCTCCTGAATCAAACAATGCTACTGCGGGATAAGAGGCGACGAGAATGTTACCTGCCACAACATCTCCTGATGCCAATGCCTCTTCCAAGGACAGAGTGAATGTCTGCCCTCGACCTCCTTGCTGGTTCCCATGCTGCGGTCTAGCCTGGTGCTGCCGCTGGCCCCTGCCTTGGTGATGCTGGGGTGGTCTATGCTGGTGTTGTTGCATCGGCGGTCCCTGCTGCCGAAACATCTGAGCCTGCGTCATGAACGGACGCTGGGCCAACGGTCTCACTGCTACCGCTGGTCCTCGATACTGTCCTGCCCCTGGTGCTGGCAGAGCAGGAAACTATTGCACTGGTCCTCCTGACCTCGAATTCATAGGACATGTGGTAACCCGATGATCTGGATTTCCACATATCAAACACAGCCCGTTCAATGTCCGACACACATCTCTAGTGTGCCCCATCTTCCCACAATAAGTGCAGCCCGCTGGGGGTTGCTGGTTCTTCCTCTGATGCTGTTGCTGCTGCCTTGGTGGTGGTGCTGGCCCTCGCATTGCCACATCATGAATGCGGATGCCAAGGGACGGTGCTGTTGTTCGGGGTGCTGCTCCCCCTCCTCCTTCAATCTGACTATGGGATCTCTTCTGACCCCCAGTCCTCACCGCAAGCCTCTGAATAGTGATCTCATGCCTTCGAGTTGCCGTTAATACTTCGTCAAAAGTCTGGTAATTGTGCCCCTCTATCAATTGCAAGAGTTCAAGGTGAAACCCTTGCTGAAACCTCATGGCCCTCTGGCGCTCTGTTGCTACCATCTCTGGGGCGAACCTACTCAATCTGCAGAACTCCGCTGCATAAGCATCTACAGTCTTGCCGGCCTGCCTGAGGTTGATAAACTTCTGTTGTAGCTCAAACTGCGCCACAACCCCATAGTACTTGGTCTTGAATCTTGCTGTGAAATCGTCCCAAGCCACAGGACGCCTGATGCCCACTTCCTCTGATTCCCACCAATCACGTGCGAGATCCTGAAGTAACAACTTCACTAGATCCACACGTTCTTCTGCCGGCACCTTCGCTGCTGTCAGAATAGCCTCCATATCTTTAAGCCATGCATCTGCTGAGATGGCATCCTCCGTGCCCTCGAAACGACGGGGGTTGTACTTGCAAAACCTGGCTGACGCTCCTGAATCAGTCCTCGCTCCTCTTTCCAATGCCGTCTGCAATCCTTGGTTGAGTAGCACATTCTGCTCTTGTAGCTGAGTGTGCATGCGTTGCTGGGCCAGCATCTGATGTTGCTGAGTAGCCATCATTCCTCTCATGATCTCCAGAAGGGCTGGTGTGTCCACTTGGGTAGGTGGAACTGTTGGTGGTGTTGGAACCTCCGGATACTGTGGTCCAACTGCTGGTTCCACTATCACCTCTTCTTGAATAGCCTCTTGAGGTTGTACTGGCTCTTGTTGCTGACCAACCTGGTCAGGTTGCCCATGTTGCCCTTGTTGTTGTTGCCCAATCCTGACACATGCGGACGAGGTGCCCCTAAGAAAAGGGACAAGAGAATAATCAAACGGTCGGACAGGGAAGATCAATAAAGTCAAAGGATACCGGAATGTCAAGCTAGAATCGAGAATACGAATCAGGAGATCAAGGGGAAACATGTGTGATTGAGACATCCTATAAATTAAAACACCCCACAAGTCTGAAATCAGACCTGCATGGGCCACCACTAAAACCTTGTCATGCCCCAGAACCAGAATACTGGAGAGCGGGGGAATGACTCAGCCAGCTACGTATTACGGGTAGATGAATACCGTATAATACGATCAATGCTGTCTAAAAGACAAGGGGGTGCATACTATATGAAAGTCTCGCTATGGTCACTTCACATCTATTGTCTTAATCATTCAAACAAGAAGCAATAATAGAGAACATTTAAGATAAAGCAATAAGGCGTCCCAAACGCTTAGTCAAAATGTTCTTGAGATCTGGCTTTACAAAACATAGTCAGATGATATAGCAACATATACACAATTGTTATCAGCTGCAGTCTGACTTAATTACAATTATGTAAAAGTAAGTACAAGACAATCCGACTAACATGTCGGTGCCAAACGGCAAAATATAAAGTAAATAACAAAACGAGTGGAGAAGTAAGGAACCCACTCGAGTCCTCCTGCGATCATTCCTCTAGTATTGACCATCTTGGAGGTGGAAGTAAGCTGAGTCCTCGGGAACCGGCTCTAAATCTGGCCATACAAAACCAGAGAGGTTAGACCTCTAATAGCAAGTACCGCAAGGAAGCACGATATGAGGCATTAAACCAGTAAATAAGAGAATATAATAATAGATCTCTGCTTGCTACTGGGATTCACATAACATCACGACACTTCGAACTAACCTCCCAACCAAACAAGGACAGAAGTTGGCCCATCATGTCCTGATGCTCTGATCATCTCAGTTAGGTAACAGAGTAGGTATAGTACACAAACAAATCAACTTAAACGGCCATCCAACTCCTACGGCTTACTACTGTGAGCTCCAAGTTATCCTGGAATTATGCAATAAAGATTTCTCAGTTCTTACTATGGACAAGCAAGGCTAGTCTATCCAATCAATCAATTGCGCCAATCATGAATTAGACGAGTCCCAGCGGGACGCCCGTCATCAATATACAATATACAATATACAATAATATAAGCAGATACCGCTCCCTGTCCGTGTGGCAGATTTGCAGTATCTGTGGGAACCAGCCGGCCTGTTGGGCACTAATAGTCCCAAAGAGGGCTGCCATGTAAGAACTCGGAAATCCATTCTCTCCATGCAATCATTATTTTATTTAACTTAGTAGCCTCTACGTTAAGTGAAATCCCATGCCGTGGGTCATGGTCATTCAGAATGAGTACTTCCGTACAAAGTACGATATGCCCAGCTCTACAACGATACCCGTGCGGTTAGGTTGTAGGTCTTACATAGCGTAATACAACAATTAAAACTAACCACGGAATAATCATGCCTTGACCATAAAGTACACATACTGCTTTCGTAAAAATAAATAAATAAATTGTAGCCTGCATGTATCTATATGTCAATATTTGGGATTGGCCAATCGATTGCAAATATGAACGTGTCTTATTCCATTTAATTCAATAAGACGACTAGCCAGTCTCTTAGTTCCATCTAGGAACGCATGATCAATAATTAATCAAGATAACAATCAATGTTAATTAATGCCAATTCGGGAAATAAAATAGAGAAATAAATAATGATTGGAAAATAAATAATCTCATGCGCTGTGAAAAATGATTGGGAAATAAATAAACTCATGCGCCTGAGGAATGCTGTGGGAAATAAATCTCATGCGCTGATGTGGGAAAGGTTGGGAAATAAATAATATCATGCGTCTGAGAGAAATGATTGGAAAATAAATAAACTCATGCGCTGTGGGAAGTGATTGGAAAATAAATAAATTTATGCGCCTGGGGAAGGTGGCTGTGAGAAATAAATAAACTCAGGGAAGCTGTGGAAAATAAATAAACTCATGCGCCTGAGGGAATCTGTGGGAAATAAATAAACTCATGCGCCTGAGGGAAAGGGTTGAGAAATAAATAAACTCATGCGCCTGAGGGAAAGGGTTGAGAAATAAATAAACTCATGTGCCTGAGGGAAAGGATTGAAAAATAAATAACTCATGCGCCTTGGCTGTGGGAAGTGATTGGGAAATAAATAACTCATGCGCCTTGGCTGTGGGAAGTGATTGGGAAATAAATAGATTCATGCGCCTTGGCTGTGGGAAGTGATTGGGAAATAAATAGATCCATGCGCCTTGGCTGTGGAAAGTGATTGGGAAATAAATAGATTCATGCGCCTTGGCTGTGGGAAGTGATTGGGAAATAAATAGATCCATGCGCCTTGGCTGTGGAAAGTGATTGGGAAATAAATAGATTCATGCGCCTTGGCTGTGGGAAGTGATTGGGAAATAAATAACTCATGCGCCTTGGCTGTGGGAAGTGATGATTTGATGCGCTATGGAATGAAGATTTGATGCGGCTGGGAATAAAGATTTCCATGCGCTTGAGGAATGAAGATTTGATGCGGCTGAGAATAAAGATTTCCATGCGCTTGAGGAATGAAGATTTGATGCGGCTGGGAATAAAGATTTCCATGCGCTTGAGGAATGAAGATTTGATGCGGCTGGGACTGTTCTTCTTCTCCGAATTTTTTGAGAACTGAACCATGGGAACCATGGAAGCCATTGCTTCCAAGCTTCATAAATCCTTCATCCCAAGCCCAAATATGGACTTCCATAGGTCAAAATTGGGTAGAACGAAATTCTCTACAACATGGAACCATCAAAACTTGAAGATAACAAGGTTTACTAGATCAAAACCTAAGAAATCCAAAAATGTATCAAACTTAGATCTACAACAAATAAGCCATGGAAATTGAAAATGCTAAGTACTAAAGAGACTTAGAATCAAATGAGGAAGATGATGGAACAATAATAATGGGGATCCATCATCAAGCAAGTTGGCACTTGCCTATCTCTTCTAGGTTGGTGGGAGAGTTATGAGGAAGAAGAAGTGAAATGGAAAGAAGTAATGAAGAGAGAGAAATGGTTTTGGGCTTTAAATGAAAGGGTGGTGGTAGGTGGGAGTTTTGGGCTTTAAATGAAAGGGTGGTGGTAGGTGGGAGTATTGGACCGGGTCCAATGGGTTCATCCAAGGCCAACCCGCAAGCAAAGCAAAGAGGTAAGAGCAGAAAATAAATGCAGGAATAAAAGCAGGAAATAAAGTGCAGAAATAAAATTGCAGGAAATAAATTAACATGAAAATTTAAAGAGCAGATTAATTAACTAACATAAATTTATAGAAATTTAAATACAGAATAATACATGGTAACTGTTAAATAAATACGTATTCTGGGAACGGAAAGTGACAACTCCACCAAAAATAGCTGTTTGTGTATCAGATCTTCAAACTACAAATATGTTGATGCGGGCAACGATTTCTATGGCGTGCTACGGGAGATCGTGGAGCTGACATATAGTTATGGAATAGAGCCTGCTAAGATTGTGTTATTCAGGTGTGATTGGTTCGATCAGATTGAAGGTCAAGGTTGGAAAGTAGACAAGCACGGTCTTGTTGATATAAACTATCGGCGTCGATATCAAGCCTATGAACCATTTGTCCTATCAAGTCAGGCTCAGCTCGTGTACTTCACAAGTTATCCTAAACGGAGAACAACACGGTCGGACTGGTGGGCAGTATGCAAGACCAAAGCTAGAAATACCTTTGAGGTTGACGATATAGCTTATCAACAGGATGAACTACCTCTTGTAACAAATATTATAGAAGTGGACACGACAGAAGTTCCTCATTACACATCTAATTGTATAGAAGAAGTAGAATTATCTGAAGAGGAAGATGCAGATGAAAGTGAAGATGTAGAGGAGGAAGAAGAAGAAGATGAGCTAAACGAACTAGATGAATTTTCAGAAGAGGATTAAAATCTGTGATGTCTATCATATAAATATGTATTTTTGTAATAATAAATCTGTGACACTTTAGTGATACTTTAGTGACACTTTTATCTGTGACCATGATATTTTTTCAAAAATCTGTGATGTCTATCATATAAATATATATTTTTGTTTTATTGTCATATGTTATTATCAGGTATGACTAGACCATCTGGACGACGTGGAGGATTTTACATTAGCCAGTCCCGTCAGCCTCGGCGTGGGGATGGAGAGGGCAGTTCCGTACCCTCATCCTCATCTCCGAGTACGCCATTGTACCGTTCTGTTCCCGGTCCATTACCGGGACAGGGCAGTTCCAGCAGGTTGCCGACTCCTCCCTCGTCGTCCAGCCTTCCTGATCCCGCGTCCAGCAGGTTGCCGACTCCTCCCTCGTCGTCCAGCCTTCCTGATCCCGCGTCCAGCATCCCTGATCTCCCGTCCAGCATTCCTCCTGTCGACGGCTCTATAGGGGGAGCCGACGCTGAGCATATGGAGGACGGCGATCAGACTGATCCTGCCCAGGCAGGAGGTGAGAGCGACCCTCCATGCGCTCCCCCGGACGAGACGCGTATGGAGATTTGGACGGACGGGCCTATGAAGTAAGTTAATTAATTAATATATATTTCTCAAATAATTATATGTACATATATATTCATGAAAAATTATTATTGTATAGATATCGGCCTTCTGCAGTACAGAGACAGCTGGGGACATTTCTGAGGCAGAACTATGGTGGGGCTTGGATTAACTACTCAGATGCTCCCGCAGATAGGAAGGCCTTTTGGTTCGTCCACTTCAAGGTAAAAAATTTGTTTATTTTTAAATTTTAATAATCATTTGTGTATATTATACAACTTTTGTATTTTACTTCTTGTAGAGGACCTATTTCTATCCACCACACCGGGCGGCGAGGATCGAGGGCCAATTTTCTGCCGTCGCAGCCAAGCTCATCCGTGATGCGATCGACGACCAAAAGCGTCGTGATCGCTCCGGAGGGCCAATCCAGGGTTGGATTACGCCAGAGCAGTGGACTGCGATGAAGTCTAGATTCAGCGAACGCAGTTACCAGGAGTGGTCTGAGAAGGCCAAGGTGGCGCGGTCGAGCGCCGGTAAGTGGTGTGGTGGCTCCATTCCGATGACGGAGCATTTTCGTCGTCTGGTACGTTTCCTATGATGGATATTAATTTATATATAGTTCGATAGAATGTTTAATACTAATAATAGATAATATATTTTAACAGGTAAAAAAGGGTGAGGACCCGAACATGGTGACCGTCTTCCTGGTCACCCATCAGAGGGCTGGGGAGTTCATTGACGAGAGGGCGACGCAGGCTTATGTACGTTCTATTCTTTATATTAATTTACTATAATTTAGAAAACAGGAAAATAGATATCAATATAGACTTTAGCAAACACTTACACGTTAGCAAACATGTTCTAGGCCGAGTTTGTTCGGCTACAGAAGGAGGCGGCTGCTGCTGCTGCTGCTAGTACGCAAGCAGAGGAAGGGGCTGGTACTTCCTTCCAGCCGCCTATAGATCTATCGTCGGACGAGCTCTGGATGACCGCTGTTGGCAGTCTTCAGAAGGGTACGTACTACGGTACGGGATCCTATAGCGCGTATTTGGCTTCGGAGTCATCCCGGGCCCCCTCTATCAGTGCGTAGTCTCCGGCTATGCAGGCGTCATCACGAGCTGAGGATGTTCATCGTCAGATCGAGGAGCTGCGTCGCGAGTTACAGCAGCAGATTTCTGATGCAGTCGAGCGACGATCCGACCCTCCGATCGTCACCGGACGATTTGATGCGGTCGAGAGCAGTATACAGGAGCTGATGAGTCTGTATCAGGCTAAAGCTGCCAGCTTGTAGACACTCACCGAGTCTACGTAGCACACAGAGCGTAGACAGGTCGAACTGGAGGGATCGCAGAGGAGCATGTCTGCCTCACTCGCTCAGTATACTGAGAGGGTGGTGAGTACCCTTGCTGTGCATGGTGAGCGACTGCGAGAGCTGGAGCAGATACGTCCTCCCGGTCCATCGACAGCGCCGACTCCAGACACTGTACTGCCTCCAGCACCAACTCCAGACATTGCACTGCCTCCTACTGCCCCTACGGTACAGCTCATCCAGGAGCAGTATGACTACATTCTATCCCAGTTGCGCGGCAGGGGTCCGCAGTAATTTTATTAGTTTTTTTATGACTTGTATGTATTGGCCCTATGGGCAAATTGTTTATTCATACACTGTTGTTTATACACTTGGTGGGAGACTTTTTATCATCTTCCATTTTTATTTGACTCTATTGGATGTTTGTGAGGATGTGTGTCTGTGATATTTACTTTGCACTGCCTCCTATTTTTATTGTGATATTTACTTTGTGATATCTGCGACGGGGATGACAAATATACCTAAGCTGGGTTATAAGCGATGATCTGATATACAAAAGAGGTGCTGCCGAAATTTTAAAAAAAATATTGTGTATTTTTGTTATGATGTGTGTCTGTGTTTACAGTGAATGTGAAATGCAGTATTCGGAACCTTCGACAGTTTCGATTACTGTTGTATGTGTTATCTTGGATAGAAATAGCAACAGTTCATGGTGCACTTCTGAGAGGTTCATTTTCACGTCCTTCACTTTCTCGGGACGTCGTAAAGGTTCCCGAGAAGGTGAAGGACGTGAAGAGGAAGCTCTGAGAAGTGCACCCTGAACTGTTGCTCTTTCTATCCAAGATAAAACATAGAACAGTAAGCGAAACTGTCGATGGTTCGAACACTGCACTTCACACACACTGTAAACACAGACACACAGCATAACAAAAATATCAATTATATTTTTAAAATTTTTTTTATAATATCTGCGACGTATAGCGACGTTCTGCGACGTACTACGACGGAATGTAGACGTCGCTATACGTCGCTAAATAGCGACGTAACGTCGCTAGACGTCACTAATGTACGTCGCTAAATCTATCGGTAGCCGTTGCTAAGTTGCCCACATGGCTGCCATGCCATGTCATCATATATAAAGTTTACAGCGTCGCAAGTGGTCGCTTTACGTCGCAATTTTGGCGACGTAGTAATACGTCGCTATCTGTCGCTAATTTTGTGACGTCTAGCGACAATGAACTCCGCGTCGCAAATAGCGACGTTCAGCGACTAAAGTGCCATCTGCGACTTGCCTATAAGCGACGTCCGGTTTTCGTCGCCAAATACGTCGCAAATTGGTTTTAGCGACGTATTTTTCTTATTTAGCGACGTCTCCTGACGTCGCTAAAATGGATTATTTTAGTAGTGTGTTGCCCCTTTGATCCCGGCCTTATATATATACATGGAACTTGGAGCTATCTGTCATGATGAACACATTTCCAGCATGCCGTCGAGTGGGGCACCTCTTTAGGACACATGTATCTCACTACAGTGTGTCTGTTATACTTGTTTTCTTTTGCTGGGGTCACTCAGGTAGCAGCTTGCGGGTAACTGGACTTGGAAATCTCTTTGCATCTTGCTAGTAACTAAGCCTGTGATAATCCTAGTTAGTTAAAGTATCAAGCCGTACTTATTGCTTGGCCGTGATTGTTAAATGGGGTTCAATCAGTCTAGTCTTGTCTTGATCCTATACAAGATTGTTACATGTCCTGATTACTTATTTTATCTTGTCAATAAATGGTGGGAGAAACCAAGTTCTGTTCAGACGAAGGGTTACAACCCCGGTCCTTGTTTGGTTTACGGGTTGTAACCTGGTTATCTGAATAGTCCCATGGTTATCTCATCGTATATCACCTGTCACGCTTTTTCTTAATTACTGTCTTTTATTATGTAATTATATTCTTGTGCTAATTGCTGGTTTTAGTTCCTAAGTGAAGCCTCTTTTGTGGCAGTTGCTCTTTCTGGGGTCTGACCCAGCTGGTTTTGTATGGCCAGATACCGGAGCGACTCCAGAAGATCTACTGACTTTCCAGCCAGATGGTGACCACTAGAAGGAATCCTGGCAACGAGTGGGTTTATTTTTGATATCCCACTTTATTGTAAAAATTATTCTTTTGAGGCATTTAGCGGGCGAGCACGTGTTAGCTCGTGTATATTTTACTTACTGTCTGCCTATGGGCTGTAGCATGATTGACAGATCCTAGGGTTGATCATGTATGACTAAAACTCTTGCTAGTCCTCACATTTTGTAACGACTAGCTTCATGATCAGCTGAATATGTAATGTTTGGGATGCCTTATTATTGTATATTTGGTGATCTTATATCTTGTAACATTTATTTGCTTGCTTGAGTGGAAGCTTGCATTTATTGCAGGTTCCTCTCTCCTTGTCTTTTCTGGTTGTATAAATATTTCTTGCTGGCCGCATGGCCCCTTCAGTTATTTTCTGGCCGCATAAGCTTTGGCTGGCCGCATGGGTGGCCTCCCACTCTCTTTGGCCGCATGTATGTTCTTCCACTTTTGGGCCGCATGGGGTCCACTTTGATTGTTTAAATATTTTATTTGTCTGAATTATGGTCAGAATTTTTTCCACTCCCGACATAAAAGTTGTAAATCTTTTCCTTGGCTTTAAGGATATGTTATTTAATTATTTTATTGCAAGTTCTCTTATCTTGATATGGGGATTATAATCACAATATATATTTTCTATTCTTGGCCTAAATTGTAACGATCCCACTTAATAGCTTGCTACTTCTTTAATGAATGAAATTGCTTGACACGATGGTGACCTGTCACGGTGCACTCTAACCTGTAACCAGTAACCAGAAACAAGTAACATGACATGATAGTGACCCGTGGTGGTGCACTCTTGACATGATAATTCTTGATAGTGGCCCACCGTGGTGTACTCTTGACATGATAAACCTGATATGATATTTCTCGAAATGCTGTTGCGACGGCTAACCTGACGTGACAAGTATAAATGACCTGGACACCGTGGACGATTGTGCTTGTACAAATGAACCTGTCTTGTCTTGCATCATGTCTAGTACAGGGACCCCTGAGTACCACGGTCAGAGGTACCTACTGTAAATGGCTAAGGCTAATAACTAGAATAATACAGTAGTTCATGAAGAGACTTTCCCAGTTACCTGTTGCCCCTTTGATCCCAGCCTTAGATATATATACATGGGACTTGGAGCTATCTTTCATGATGAGCACATTTCCAGCCTACCGTCGAGTGGGGCACCTCTTTAGGACACATGTATCTCACTACAATGTGTCTGCTATACTTGTTTTCTTTTGCTGGGGTCACTCAGGTAGCAGTAGGCGGGTAACTGGACTTGGAAATCTCTTTGCATCTTGCTAGTAACTAGGCCTGTGATAACCCTAGTTAGTTAAAGTATCAAGCCGTACTTATTGCTTGGCCGTGATTGTTGGATGGGGTTCAATCAGTCTAGTCTTGTCTTGATCCCATACAAGATTGTTACATGTCCTGATTACTTATTTTATCTTGTCGATAAATGGTGGAAGAAACCAAGTTCTGTTCAGACGAAGGGTTACAATCCCGGTCCTTGTTTGGTTTATGGGTTGTAACCTGGTTATCTGAATAGTCCCATGGTTATCTCATCGTATATCACCTACCACGCTTTTCCTTAATTACTGTCTTTTATTATGTAATTATATTCTTGTGCTAATTGCTGGTTTTAGTTCCTAAGTGAAGCCTCATTTGTGGTACTTGCTCTTTCTGGGGTCTAACCCAGCTGGTTTTGTATGCCCAGATACCGGAGCAACTCCAGAGGATCTACCGACTTTTCAGCCAGATGGTGACCACTAGAAGAAATCCTGGCAACGAGTGGGTTTATTTTTGATCTCCCACTTTATTGTAAAAATTATTCTTTTGAGACGTTTAGCCGGCGAACACGTGTTAGCTCGTGTATATTTTATTTACTGTCTACCTACGGGCTGTAGCATGATTGACAGATCCTAGGGTTGATCATGTATGACTAAAACTCTTGCTAGTCCTCACATTTTGTAACGACTAGCTTCATGATCAGCTGAATATGTAATATTTGGGACGCCTTACTATTGTATATTTGGTGATCTTATATCTTGTAACATTTATTTGCTTGCTTGTGATTGAGACACTAGGCTTGTTCTTGACCATAGGAGACTGATGGATTGTAGTTAAACCCTCATATATCTAGACAGCCATGACCGTATAATGAGGTGGATTCCATTTCATTATACGTAGCTGGCTATGTCTGCCCCCGCTCTCCAGTGTTCTGGTTCTGGGGCGTGACAAAACCAGCTCCAAGAATCAGTGCTTTCACTTTCAGCAACAACATAAGCAATTGGATATAATTGATAGTTAGTATCATGAGCACAAGTAATAAATAAGATACCCCGATATCTAGATGAAAGAAAATTAGCATCAGTACTAATCATAGGTAAACATTCCTTTAAAAATTCATCAATGCATGCCTTGAAACATATAAAAATTCTTTCAAAACTATTGTTCATTAGTCTTGATAAAACATCTGCTACCTGGATTTGTCTCGATAATTGTAGAAGCATTTCGTTCAAGACACCATAAGCATCGATATAACTACCATTTATTTCAGATAAAGCAATTTCTCTAACTTTCCAAGCTTTTAAATACTTGATAGGTATTCGATGTTCTCTATATATATCCTTGACAACATGCGATGGACTATACGACTGGTCATCTCTAATTTTAAATTTCTTATCCTTAATTCATACAGTAGTAGCTAATGGATGACTACCTGTTGTAAGTCCACATAAGCAAGAATGTCGATTTTCTAACGTATTAATAACAAATGTCTCACTATTACCAATAGATTTAGCGTATACTCTCCAATTACAACTAGATTCGTTACATTTATATATAATCTTATGAACATTATTCAAAGTAGTCGAACAAGCAAAATTATGCTTAATTGCTATGTCACAAATTAAACATTTAATACGTTTTTTAAATTGTCTTCCAACAAGTAATTCAGGAGTATCAACATTATCATCATTATTATCAAATTTATCATCTACATTTTCAACTAAATTATCACTAATGTCATCGTTGTCATTACCTTCATCTACTGTATTTTCTTCTTCAGTGACAAAAATAACTTGGTGAGAAGAACTAAGACTAGGACGAACATTAGTAGTTTCATTATTAGGAGCACGTCTACTACTTATATGAGAGGATGCTGGAGTAACAAAAATGCTAATATACGGTGATGATACATTAATTTGAAGAATAAAGGTCCATGCTTGATTACTATTTAAATTTATAAAATTAGAAGCAAAAATATGTACTAATATAAATTCATCAAAATCAATAAAAAATTGTCCAGTCATTAAATTACGTAAACTACTAAACGTAATATTTCGATCCACTATAAGAACTTCAGTTAAATCTCCTTCATAAGCTAACTCATTTAGGACGCCTCCAAGCGAGCATAGAAGTGTTATAATTTGATCCTGTCACCCCCCAGTTTTTGAATTAGGTTTTTCAAGTTTATAATTTTTAGGAATTTTATTTGATTTTATGTGATTTTTTGGGATTTATTTGGTTGGTTTGGATT